>LPNX011069783.1:25769-36644 GCA_001517045.1 Pseudotsuga menziesii | reverse complement strand
GAAAATTTGTCACGGTTTCTTTATTTACAAAATTGCACATTAAATATTTTATTGATATTATTTAATCTTACCAAATTAATGCTACCAAACTTGTTAAAATAAAATTATTAGATTTTATTTTTCTTTATACAAAGCTTTTAAAAAAATGAAGAGTTTGAGAATAGAATGGAAATAACCACTTATAATAACCTATTATGAATTATTGAACTATTATGATTTATGAACCATTTAAAATGGTATAGTAACTTAGGCATGCTTAATATGTTTTTAAAGTAAACCAAATAATTTATTTACTTTCTCTTAACAATTGATTATTATTATCCATAAAACAAATATTATCATATTTGATTAATTGTCCACTAGTATCTACCTATTATGTATTATTATTATTATTATTATTGTAATTTCTTAATGACAGGTGCTTTTGGAGGTGGTAGGTGTTAGAAACATACATGAAGCACACAAAAATACTCTATGTCAGACATTACAAGGATAATTGTCCTCGAATGGATGCTTTGCTTCTATGATCTTCGAATTTCCGATCTAATGTATTTTTTTTATAAATATATGATAAGATTCTTAAGCTATCAATGATAGATAAGAACATAGTTATTGTGAATTTTGTGAATAGCCATACCAACTACTTTGTAATATAATGGAAATGCTGATAAAATCAACGTGAATTAGAACTATCTGATTTGTGAAAATGGGTGCAAAGTTAAGTGGAATTTATTGTTTCTTCAAATAAATAGCATGCATTTTTGAAAAGAATGAGATTCTTGTATATTTAAACATTTTAGTGAAAATAACAGCTCTTTAAAGTCAGTGAAAATATTTGATAGTGTTGTTCTAGCTACATTCTCAATATGAACTCGATGTATAATTTAGGACATTATGCGTTCCTTGAGTGAATTTGACTCATATGCTTGTGACATTATCTAATAGGCTTATCACCAAGTTCTTGAAACTAATGAGAAAGTTGGTTCTTTTGGTTAACATTGCCTCAGAGGCTTTATTATTTTAAACATCAATTCCTTATAACTAAGTTTATTCAAAAGTCTTATTCTTAAAATAAAAGAAAAATATTGTTTTAAATCATTTGATCAATGCACTTTTATTTCATTATTTTAAGCATTAATTCATTGTTATTTATAATAAATCATTTTCAAAAATCATCATTTTTGTTAATCCTAGCCCTATTTTATTATCCTTTTACATTTATTAACAATTTGATTGTGACATTTACCCTCTTCTAATCATTTTGTTGTTTTCAATTTTTATTTTATTGTTAACCATTAGTTTCTCTTTTGAATCTGTTCCACGTAAATTGTAATGACTAATCTTCTAGTTCCTTATATTTTTAGCCTAATCCTTTTCTATCGTAAAGTATATTCATTTTGATTCCATGAAAATGGGTGGAATGTAGTTGTAAGAGGTTTACCAATAAGTGTTGCAAAATATACCTTTTTCTATAGAAATAAGGATACATACCACAAAGAAGGTTTCAATTCCATATGACGGTTGGAAGTGCTCATTTGGAGTTCATAGTGCGAAATGAGATGATCCATTACACAAGAAAGAGGATTACATATGCTTCATTTTAGCAATCATGGGTCGACATTACTTATTTTATTTAAAAATAACTAACCTATGAACAACGGTATATCTTGTTGTTCATTTATCACTTCAAGATTTGGTTTGGGATTTGTTGGAGATTGTTGAGATATTCTCTCAATCTCTCTCCCTAGTTTTAGAATACGTTGGATCTCAAATGACCATGAATGATGTCTGATGCTAATTTACTTTACATTGTTTCTTACATAAGTGGAAGGTACTAAGCAATTGCGTTGCTTATTCCACTTGTTTTATAATTGGTTTGAAGTATTATAACTTCAACGTCATTCATATATATAGATTAAAATATATAAATAAGATTTATAAAATAAAAAGGTTGACTAAAATTGTATAATGAATAAAACAAAAAAAAAATAAAAAAAATCTAAGATAATTATGATGTTTAGTTGATGATGATGATGATGGTTAACGTCCCCTGAGACCAAAATTTGGTCTATCGGACCCTGAAGAAGAAAATTAACTAGTTTGTTTTAAAGTGATATTTCTATGCTCAAAGATCTTGGAGAGAAGCGTCCCGAGCTTACTATAATTTTGACAAGCTAAAAGGCTAGGAATGTCGGTATTGCAACAAAGATTATGAAACCGGGATCTAATGTGGGTGTATGCAGGGCACTCTAAGAGGAAGTGATTTTCATCTTCAATGTTCTTACTCTCACAAAGGTGGCAGATCCTTTCTACCTAAGGAGTTTTAGGGACTGTCCAACTCCCAGTTTCACTGTGGAGCTCATGCGAGTTCATTCTTATCTTAGCTATATTAATTTTCTTATTAGGACTGATTAAAACAGAGAGATAGTTTTGATCTTCAAGAGTAGGGTTGATGACCTCCTTATAATATCTTAATTTTCTTTTGGCCTCTAAATCTTTCTCACACCACAATTTTTCTTTAAACTTAGAAGCAATAATATTTTTAATGTTATTAATATTTTGCAATGCAACATTTTCATCGATCTTCCAGTGATTTAACCAAGACCTGGTATCTTTATACCACCCACGCTTGAGCCTTAGATGATTTTGGCTGGAGTTTAAAGCTAAATTAGGGAGTCTATGGTCTCCCATGTTATTGATTTTGTTCTTGTACAATAGGAGTCTAGTCATGGCTAGGCTCTCGATGGGGGAAAGACCTACTTCTATAAGGAGAATAGGATAGGGTGTATTGTTTTTTATTTTGAGGTTGTAAGTTATAAAATGCTTCTAGATTTTCTTGATCTTTCTCCAAGATTCTCTAGAGATGCTGCAACCCCAAACCTCACACCCATACAAGATAACAGGAGTGACTAGAGTTTCAAAGAGGAGCTTCTTTTTATCCCACATCACGAGGTTTGCATATATATACGACGGGATCTACGAAGCATTCAATATCTCAAGTGGTAAACTTTTTTTAGAGTGGAAGTGTTGAAGAAATGTGTAATCCAATGTTTGTGGTTTTAGTTTATCTAATTTATATTGTTGCACCGAGAGGTGCTCTATAGCCCACTATGGAGGAGATTTTGTAACGTGATGTAAGGTTAGTAACATTTGTAATATGTAGGAAAAAAATAATAGTGGTAGTGAATATTATGGGAGACATCTTGTAAAGTGATGTAAACTTAGTAACGTTTGTAACATGTCGGCAAAAAATAATAGTGATAGTGAATATTATGGAAGAGATTTTGTAACACAAAATAAAAAATAATATCACTTTCATAATGTTATTTTTATTAATAAAAAATAAATTTTCTAATAGGCCTCCTACACAACCCATGGTTTTATTGTACATGGTTTAGGAGGGTCTTGCAAATGGTTTTAAGACCATGTGCAAGGCCTCCTAAACAACCCATGATTGTAGGAGGGCCTTGCATATGGTTTTAAAACCATGTGTGGGGAAATGATGCAATGTTTGTTCTTAACAAAATTTAAAAAAAAAAAAATATTATATGTCGGCCATAAATAATATTAAATATTAATAATAATAAAATTATATGTGCACCCTAAATAAAAAGATGTGTCTTTTGGTTTGAATCAAATCAACGGATACCTAAGAAGAGGTTTTCATTTCGAGAGATTTGATCCATCTCAATGCTTGATAGAGATGCAATTCTAAATAATTTAAATTTAATGTAAGGAGACATGTTAATTTTAGTGATATTTTATTTTTTATAAAGGACATGTGTCAACTCTAGGATGATCCTTGAAGAAGTTACACATCTCTCCCATTGTGGGCTGTAAAGTACACTTTTTCAGTGCAATGAAAAATTAAATAAATAACAATAGATAAATAAATAGAATATAATAAATTATATATATATATATGGTTGCATTGTAGGAGAAATAAAATGTGATATATACATATGAAAAGGACAAAATAATGCAAACAATATATAAGAAATAATGAATACATGTTGAGCATAGTGAGTTAATAGGAGGGGTGATAGCAATATAAATATGGTGGTGAAGGTAATACATAAGAAATGAAAGTACACTCGAAATTTGGTGTGAAGTATTGATCACTAAGAGTTAGGTCAAAAAGAACTTAAGAAGTTGAGCTACCTTTTTATTTAGGTATGTGAATAGGTAAGAGTCTTGACTTAGTGGAGGTGTGGTGTCAATCATACCATAGCTAGCATTGGGAGCAGGTTAGGTTTCAACTTGATTTGGGATTTGTATGAAGAGACATATTTTGTATCAATATAGCTATTTCCTATCACTTTGGTTGAATTCTAGCAACCAGACACCATATGGAGAAGCTAAGTTATAAGCCTAAAACATATTTTTATTTTATGGATAAGTAGAATGTCAAGGTGTTAACTCTTAATTATTTTTTCGAGGTGTTTTAGTTCTATTAGTTAATATGATGGTGGAATCCACTTGTGTTAAATAATGTGAGGAATTGTTAAGTAAGTGTACATTTATGTTCAATAATTAAGGAAGGACGGTGATCATTGTCAATGACTAAGACAAATTTGTTTGTCACCTAGTGTGTACAAGATATATATAGGCTTATATATATACATATAATTATTAAAAATGTGTATTGCGAATAAAAAAAACTATGATATGCCTTACTTATGACGTATGGATTTCTATACTTAACATGGAAGGATATAATATGTATTATGTAATGACTAAAACGATTGGTAGTAGTGAGGGAGAAAGCATGAAGTAGTTGTATTTCTTAGGCATTTTTTTTAGTAAAATACTTGATAAAATGTTTGGAAGTAAAAAAGAATCCTAGTTAGCTTATGTGTATTACCACTTGAATAACAGTATAAATTCAAGTATAACTAGATTTTATTAATTGCAAAGGAGGAAATACGTTTCATTTTAACAGTTGGATAAACAAATTGCAATTTTATGAGAATTGCATTAAAAAAAACACAAACAGCATTAAGAGAAACTTGGGTTACATTGACTAAATCTAACAAGGTAATAAAATGGAATATAGACATGGTATGTTGCTAGCAAATTGGGAGTAGTTGTGCCTAGCAAAGTAACAACCCTAGGACACAACTTAGAGTCAATAACGCTTAACCAAGTGACGAGTTAATATATATGATTAATAAAGTATTATGAGATTTGTAATAAGGGTATGCCTTAGGAGTAGTTGTGCATTTCCAAAGTTGAAAGATGATGAAATTTTTATTGATGAGAATTCGTATCTTTACATAATTGACGAGTAAGTGAGTAAGATTAAATGTGCATTTGATGTCTACTTATAACATATAGTTTTGTATGAAACACCTATCTAGAGGTGGTAGGACAAGATCTAGGGTGTGTGAGTTAATTTCTCTATTGTGAAATTTAGTTATTTCTAAAAGATAGGAGCTACCTGTGTATTAAAATCAAAACCATAAATATTCTATGTATAATGTGCAATTCATGGGGTAAGAGTTTTGTTTAATGAGTATTGATTGATAAAGAACATGATGCTGTAGAAATCAAAGAGTTCATTGTCACGAGGAAATAAGTTGTGAAGACGGAGACCTGTATTATTTTTTGAAAGCAATGAAGCCCTTTATCCTTCATTCATTTATCTTGTTCTGAGTTCCACCCTAACGATGGACTCAATTATTTGGTAGTATGAAACGTTGGTTTCAAAAAAGAACACGAGGATCCTTCTTCACAAAAAAGATGTTGTTATTCAAGTTATTATATGCATGAGAATTTGAGATTCAATCGAGAAACTTTTAAGGTTCATAGTCTAATTAAAACCTTCAGTTAATAAAAAACGATAGTGAGGACAATAAAATAAGTCAAATTTAGTTTCCACCCATATGTTTGACCAAGTTAGGTCAGGGTCAGACCAATATATCCAAGGTCTTTCATTAACAAGACTCAAGAATATTATATAGAAAAACTTCACAAAATTATTAATAAACATAACTTCGCGACAAAGTTTCTTGAAGGGTTGGTGTATGTAATGCCCCATATTTTGATGTTTAATAACAAAAACCCTAATTGAAATTCATCTTAGCATTCATTACTTATTATCTATTGGACGTGGTAAGACTCATTAAGGAAATAAATAGGTGAACAGTTCAACATGCATGCGTGTGAATAGTTTATGAATAGTATAGGCATTTTACCATGTTGTGTTCTTAATGACAATGAATATGTGATTTCATTGAGCATGAAAATGAAATGAGGAATGGAAACATGGATTATAATGTGGATTTAAAACTATTACAATACTTGATGTTGGGTAATGAATGTGGTTATTTACATGTGATTAATAATATACAATATCTATGATAATAGTTAGATGTGTTATGGGTAAATGTATATTGTCAATTAATCGACATGTAGATTGGTAAATTATGAGATAAAATGGATTGTTATAAATGCAAAATTCCCTAAATGTTGTAGACATGAGGAGGATAATGATATGATATTAAAACTTATATGATTTACATTGTGATTTCCAAATATGGCTATAATGTGTGGGTGAATGTGACTTGTGATAAGAATTATAGCTTTCCTAGAGTGGTTGTTCGATGACAAGGCTCTTAGAACAATCATTGCAAAGTATGTTTGATAAAGGGTGTGTTAGAAAACAGGAATGCAGAGCAATAACATGTATACAATTAAATCATTAAACAAGATGCAAAACACATTAAACACATTACAGAGAGACAAAAATATAATTTGGTTCACCCAAACTATGGGCTACATCCATAAAGAAATTTCCAGTCCTTTTATTACAGTCCAGAAAGATGAAGGGATACAACCTATAGGAATACATCTGCACTTCCTCTTCACCCTCTCACAGTCTCTCTCACACAATCACAGAGATTGTTTACAATGCTATAATACCATACACAACCGTATTACAATGATTTTCCTTTGTAGGGGAAATACCATGGGAAAATACTATGGTTAACCCAATACCATGGGTTTGTATAACTGTTTTCCAAAGCAGGGGGAATGAGTGTATAATACACATGGGGTACAAACACAACATAATAATATCTCTGTATATGGAAGATCAGGCTCTACAACCAACAGGGTGTTGACCCTAGTGATATTAAGTAGGTGGAGGCATTTCCCACCATTTATCCCCCGAAATGCAGATTCATGGGAGGGTTGTGCTACAATGCGCTCCTCAAGGTGTGTGATGATGACCAGTGGGTGCCTATTGGGGGATCTTGGTCGATGTAGTCGACACTTCTGCTTACGGGTTCTAGCTAGAGTTAGGTCATGTAGTTGACTCTCCAGGGTAGTCTAGTAGAGGAAGGATAGGATGTGGAAGGTAGTGGTGAATTAGTAAGGAGGAAGCAGGTTAGTTGAAAGTGTCGTGGAAGTTAATTTTAACAATTTGGTCACTTTTTTGTGTTAAAACTCTTTCCTTACTCATGTGTAATAATCTTTGTATGTTTTATAGTACATATTATATTAATGTGAACTAGATGTTCATTATTTATTTACTATCTTACATGTTTGATTGTGACCATATAGGAAGGATGCATATTTAGTTCTTATTCATGCTTTGATTGTAAGCATTTATAATTTATATATTAAAGGAAATGGATGTTGATATTGGCCACATATATACCTTTGTACTGGTACATTAGTAAAACTCATTATGCAATAGTTATTACTAACTAGGTAAAAAATTAAATGAATTGAAGTACTATTCATATGTTGAAAATGAAAATTAAATAATTAGTGAACCTATCTATGTAAATGTGAGTGGATACAAATTAGGATTTACAATAATTTGGCATACCATATATAAATGATTTGGCATACCATATATGGTTAAAACATAATCAAAATTTAAAAATAAATTGTTTAAATGGTGAAAATACATATATATGTATATGTATCCATGATAAATATCTAGATACTACGATCATTTGGAGAAATATGTACATAATATCATAAAATTATATATGAATATATTTATTAAATTAGGTGGGGAAAAATCTATGAATGGGGTAGCTAGTAAAATTTTGAGCAAACACAATTGCATATTTTAATATATTTAGACTTAACAAATGGGAAAAAAATATAAATTAGGCGAGGGGAATCTATGAATGGGGTAGCTAATAAAGTTTTGAGCAAACACAATTGCATATTTTAATATATTTAGACTTAACAAATGGGAAAACTTTGATTGCGTGTTATTGTTTATTTCAATATATTTTGACTTAATGTCAAGGAAAGAATTCACTTCGTGTAACTATTATTTTAATATATTTGATTTAATGGTAAGGAAAATTTGGAACTCACGTGAATGGTTAATTAAACAAATATATAGTTTGTCATAAATGAGAAAGGCGGTGGAGGAGTGGGATAAGTAAGAACTTTTGGTTTAAAGATAAAAATTATTATTCACTATTGTGGATCAATGTTCTATGAGCTCGAGAACAGATGACTTCTTAGGTTAGGGAGTTAGATAAGCTTCCTAATTAGCTGGGAGGAAAACCATGTTTCCAATTTTGGGAAGTGTTTAGTGTTACCAAGTGCAAGTGGAGAACAAAAGGATTCTAGAAAAAAAGGATTCAAGCTCAAACTGGGTGAGGTATTTTTCTGTTATGTTGGTTTTATGTTGGTAATTTATTGGTTTAAAAGATATTTAACTTATTTAGTTATGTTATTATTTCCTATTTAAGTTTTGTATTTAAATAGTTGTTAAATCTCAAAAGAGTTACTGGTTGAAAGAGTTTTCCATTTAAGAAATAGAATCCCTTGTTACTCCATGGTTAATATTTAAATAATTATTGTAAACTTAAAATTTCTAGCTTTATGTCTCAAGATTCTTAGAAACTGAAAGTGAAATAGTAAGTTTGCATTTAAAAAATTAAATTAGATGATTTTTCCGAGAAAATATTGTTAATTTGAATGAAATCAAGAAAATAAATACAAAAGAAAACAATAATAGTATAGTTATCTTAACTAGAAACATCTAACGTTGCTACAAAGGGGGAATGCTCACCCTAATCTTGTTTACTTTTGATCATAATTATATATCTATTGAAGTAACATGTACATTTGATTATATATGTTATGAAATCATTGCTTGGTGAGAATCATAACTAATCCATTATGTGGGTGGTAGAAAATCCACAAGTATAATCAATTAAAAGGGTGGATCAAGAATCCCAAGTGGTGTAAAGGAAGTAGCATCTAGAATTTTGAACAAGACGTAAATACATGGAAGATTATATCAATAATATGGTTAATATGCTGATTATCCTATACAAAATATGAATCCAATAAGTACATGACAGTTGTGATGGCATCCATACAGTGATATGAAGTATGCATGGTCAATCTTCTTTAAGTGACTACAAGAATGCTCTGTTGAAATAATAGAGTTGTGTAAAGGAATAAGATGTCTCAAATATGGTCCTAAAAATTAGCCATAACGAAGACATGGATTATTTCTATTTCCATCGAAAACTACGTATTATGTGTGGAACTCATGTTACTATTAGTAATTTAATTGTGAAGACAATGAATTCTAATATTAATAATAGATAAAAGTATGATTCTTAATACATATATGTTTATGTTTATGACACAAGTGTTTGGCAAGTCTACTTATTATGATCCCATGGTGGCAATTGTAAGTTCAAAATATCAAGAATAAGGCCACTACAAGGACTCACACAAGAACCCTAAAGTTGTACTCTTCTTATGCAAAAAATCCTTGGTGAATGTTGGATCGGCTAGGGGACTGTTAACTTAGAGAAGGGGATGCCTAAGCCTTAAGGGTGGGTGATTGCAAAGAAGAGGAAACTATAATGAATTTTATATGAGTGACTCATGATATTTAGATTCATAGCAAAGAGATTCCCTGGATGACATGTGTCGGATCACTAGAACAGAATCGAGGTAACAAGCCTCAGGGACTGTTAACTCAAAGATGGGAGCCCAAGGGATTGTTAACTCATAGAAGGGATCCCAATGGATTGTTAACTCAGAGAAGGGAGCCCCATTCCTTGCGTTGTGTAGGGTGATGGGGGAGGAGTGCTATGCATTGAGACAACTGGAGAGGGTGTGTCAAGATGACCAATGAGATGAATTCTTTCCCAAGGAAACTTTATGAAAGAAAAGAAATATTCAAGCATATAAATATTTTATAGATATTTCCATACTTATTTAATGAAATGAATATATGTTCTTCTATTTCATTATTGGAAATTTACTATGGAACTTATGACTATTTCATAAAAAGGATTATAGTATGTATACTTTCTCTTAATGTTGATATTGGTATAGGTGGATGAGATATCCAACAATTATGGCACAGTACAAGGACCAAGAACACTATAAAAATGTTCATGAGTAAGCAACTTGAGAGCTAAAGGAAGGATTACATGCAATGATATATTCAACCTGTCTAAATACATGTTAAATTATGTCAGTATATATATATATATATATATATATATATATACAGTGTTGATGATGTACCGAGGACGGTGCGTAAATTAAGGGGAAGGGAATGTAACACCCAGTTTTGACCCCAAGATGTAATTATGTAAATATGATGGAAATAGCTAGAATCCATACATGAATAGTTCATTGTAGCCAAAATTATGTAATTACGTACATTTCACATTTGATATAGAAACACATGACTACTGCATACCAAAGAGGACGAAGAAGAGATGGGGATCTATGATTCTACAAGAAGGAGAGTGAGAAGGGATTTTAAGGAGGAGATGAACCTAGTGAGATTATTTAAGTCACTACCTTTACCTATTCTGTTTATCCTATGTGTTATTAATCTCTCTTTATGAAATTTCAAAAACC
>LPNX011069783.1:0-25498 GCA_001517045.1 Pseudotsuga menziesii | reverse complement strand
CATGTATGCCAAATTCTAGTTCCTATCACCTTGGGTGCCACTTGGATAGTTCTCCACATGCATATAATTATGGAGAACTAGTCCATTGTTCCTTTGTTTTTTGCCATGATTGAGACATCATATACTGTCCAAACCATGATTGAACATACCACTACTATCCACACCACCACCATCTTACTATAGACAAGATCCATATCGACATTAGCAAATTGGAATAGATGTAGCATAAAACCCAATACCTTCATGTGGATTGGTAACCCTAGCATGGGGGTGGCCTATCAAAGAAATATATGTCACAATAGAGCCTACAAATAAGAGGAATGTCCTTTGTTTGTATTTAGTTGGTTGCATTTTTTGATAAGTCTCTATTTGTGTATAAATGATGGGTATTTATCTCCATTTGTATTAATTGATATTATTGTATATTTAAGTGAACCAAATTATTGGAAATGGTGAATGAATTCTTGTGGAAATAGACAGTAAAGTTTTTATATATGTTTTATGAGTGATTATACATATAATTATTTCCATTGAAAATGGTTAATTAAAATCAATAAAAAAATGAAATTTAATTTCAAAGGCGAATTTAGTCAACAAAATGAATACCTTGTGGCCCCAAAGGCACCATGAGGTCACTAGGTACATAATAGTCCCAATCAATATATTGTTATAAAAATAACTCATGGCATACTTATAAGAAAACATTGATGATGAGGGAATACCATGTATATGATTGCATGATTGGATCAATGGCTTGGACCAGCAATCAATTTAGACATATGTCTATTAAGCATAGTTATTGTTTATGTGGAACCTATTATAGAATATTTAATACCTCCTATGGAGGAACCAACATCCCATAGGGATATGAAAATATTCCTTACAATAGACAACATGGGGCTAGTATCTCATACTCTACCCCATATATTACGTCTTAGGGATCCTCCACAAGTTCCCCCACGTTATTAAGGAATTTCAATCCCTAATAGACCTACACTCATTTTCAACATATATTTTACCACCAACCTTCCCCCACTCAACAAAACCATGCTTCTAAACAAATCCATAAAAAACAATAGAACAAAGTAAATAGGAAGAATGGTAAAAATAATGGCCATAATGCTTCTACTAACTTGAATTGGAATCAAGAACAAGGGGACAATTAACATAGTCAACCAAACCATGTTGGAGTAAACAAAAATCAACCTAAGAAAGGAAAGAATAATCATCTCAAGACTAAGTTTCCCTACATTCTTTATGGGGTTTATGGACATTATACACATCATTGTCCAAAAATACTTGATTTTCAATATAATTTGTTCAAACATCTGGAATTACAAACAAGACATACTAATATTACTAATCCAACCTATAATTGCTTGGCAGACTCACGATCATTCAATCTTGGGAAATATCATGAATGATTTGGCATGATCATGCCACATATCTCATCAATCATCTCCACTTAAATACAAATCCCAATAAGGATTCCACTCAATGGTATTCTAAGGTGGTCTAGTAAACCTCTAATATGTCCTCCATCAACATCTCTAGCTTTCATTAGAGTACCTAAATCTACTTAAGATGGTACTTATCATGAGAACGGAAGTAAGCCTCAACCTCTAGTCCTATCTCTCCAAGAGTAGTCTTTCCAATAAAATTGAAAATACTTATAATGCTTGTAGGTAAAATCACAACTAATTATTATGTTGGAAACCTTCTCAACCTTGCATCCACACCCACCAAAACCAAAGAAAATATTAGTATTATTATTATGTAAAAAACCTAAAAACTTTGAAATACAACTTTAAAAACAAAAACAAAAATGCACTCACAAAACGAACTCTATGTTGTATAAGGTAGAAGTGGTAGATCTGAGTATCCTATAAAATTCATACCCTCATAGGGGAAGTCCTAGATAAAAATAATATACTACCACCAAATTTCAAAAAATTGGTCAAAAAATTCCTAACCTACCTCACCTTCACCAAGGCATAGAATTATCTCACCTCGTGATATCATCAATGAACCTTGGGGGTCCTTTTGACCTCATCACCACACAAGTTTGTATCGGTGGTACTCTCTCAAATAATAATTACTTGATTAAGGTCATGAAATCAAATTGACCATGATTGTGTCATTGACACTTCCTTGGCTAGGAATGCACCTAATAATTTGCCATCGATGTCTATCGAAATACATCTCTTCCATGCAACTCTCTATTATTGTAAGTGCCCCACCATATATGAGATCTAGGAAGAAAAAGACCCAGCCATCGTCAATATGTAGTTTTAAATGAACCATCTACCTATTAATGTGACCCCATTTAAAGGTAAATGGTCCTCTACCTTCTTCACCCTAGGTTGGAAGATTCAATCCATAATATTATTCAAGGACTTGCACATTCAAAGAGTTATCACGGAATCCACTATTTTCCCCGATGTTAGTATATTCATAAAGAAGTAAATGTACTAGAATGTCAAGTCTAGAAGTTTCCTATCAATATCAAAGTCTCCATTAGGGTTCCACATCTTGATGATTTGGTTTAAGACCTTAGGATTGCTGCTGATTAAGGAGATCCAAAATAATTTTAGTAAGGCACATTTGTGCAAAATATCATTGACATGTGCATCTTCTTGAACAAGTTGACATAACCCATTGTAATTCCTAGTTAATTATTTCAATATACTAGTATATATTTATATATTATTTATTAGTACTAACAAATAAAATTGCATTTTACAAGAGAAATTTTCATCCTCAATGTAACTTCAAATTTTAGATTCAAGAATCTAAATCTCAGAGAATTATAATAAGCATATTTCATTGTAAGAATGGAGTAACACTTGATAATTTAGGAAGGATAATTTAGAATGAATCAACTTAGATGTTAAACCAAAAATGTAACTCACTGAATTATTTTAACCATTGATAATTACTAGTTACTACAATCTAATGTAATAAACGAACTCATTTATCAATTTACATGTGATTTCCAAATAACTAAATTAGATGAAAATAAAAGAAGGTTTAGAGGAATACCTATCATATAAAAACTAAAATTTTAACTTACAAAAAGGAGAAAGAAAAGGAAATCCATGGACGGGCATCCACCAACAAAAGTAGGAAGCTAGCACCAAGAAACATACTTAGGAAACAAAATTTGGGAACACTCTCCTCCCAACCAATCCCTTAATAAAGGAGCACTCTCAAGTCCTCAATCAATAAAACTATGACAACTGAATATATCTACCTTCCCCTCAATATCCTCAAATCACATCAAAAATCACCATCATGATCACAAACAATTAACCTCATTGTAGCCTCATTAGTGAATCCTCACAATAAACATAGATTAGATACCCTAACATGCAATAAAAATGAATAAATAAAAAACAAAACATATCCCTTTGTCACCTTGAGCAGCCTCCATTCAACCATTAAAATATTGTTTTAATTGCATGGAGAAATCAAAATATCATCCACATGCAAAAATCCCATGCATTGAAATCCCTTTTAGCTTACTTTAATTAAAGTTAACTTGATTGTGCCCTTAATTAGTTTTTCCCTATTTATAAATAAATTATTTACTTTTTTAGCTCAAGGAAGCAACACTGCCACTAGATATGCACATCTATTATACAAATTTCACCTATTAATATCTTAGTACTATTGTGCAGATGGAGAATTTACTCATGTGGCCATCACATGTAAATATATCAACTGCACTACTAAACAAACATAGTGCAACCTATAATCCAATACACTCTTGTTATACTTTATGAATGCCTGACACTCATACGAAAAATATGGGGAAGTACATCTACCCCCCCTTTCAGAAAATTTGCGCCAAGGGTAATTTTACTAAAAAATTTATGGGGAATCCTAACACATAACCTTTGCATCGTCCCAAGTATTAGATCCTAGTTATATATATACCTACATCAAATCATGTTACTTGCAAGTTTTACTACCTTCTTTAGATTCCACACTTTTCCCAAAGCATACCATTCACAACCACCATGTTATCACTCCTAACCCACCTATGGATCTCACTTGACATGACACAGGTCCCTCTATTATAATATGAACTTTCACCCCACACAGGTGTGACTACAACAAGAATTGAATGTCCAATATGAATACTCCATGGAAGTGTTAGTCTAACTCTAGACATCTCTCTAACCTTTGACATCCAACTATTTGGACCTCTTGGCATAGTTGGGATTTCTATCCCAAGCCTCATATTAATAGTATATTTTCTCCCCCTGGAAATTTGGTTTAGTACATTGGCCTGTGTACCCTAAGGAACTTAAAAGGATGGCCCATGTATCTCCCACCATGTTAGCTCCTTTGAAATGATTATGTTCATACGAGCTGCCTTTCTATTTTAATAATTGAGTTTCATGTATTGTGATTTTATCTGGTGTATAGTCTTATTAATCCATTGCTAGATTCTCACAATTAATGTGAAGTTATCTTTAAGTACTATATGCAGAATCTGGTTCATATCTTTCATAAATTCCTACTCGTAGCTTTGTCTTATCAATACTGATTGTGATATATATACTGTTGTTCAACATTTTCTTTCAAATCTAGCTTGATTTCTGTAGTAAGTCTTACCTACCACCAAATTCTATAAATTCATTTTCCAGTTATCCATTAAACCAATTTAATATTTCTCTAAGCTTGACCCTAGCAGTCGGGATTCAACTTTAGTGATAACACATACCATTCACAACCACCATGTTATCACCCCTAACCCACCTATGGATCTAACTTGACATGGCACAGGTCCCTCTACTATAATATGAATTTTCACCCCACACAGGTGTGACTACAACAAGAATTGAATGTCCAATATCACTACTCCATGGAAGTGTTAGTCTAACTCTAGACATATCTCTAACCTTTGACATCCAACTATTTGGACCTCTTGGCATAGTTAGGATTTCTATCCCAAGCCTCATATTAATAGTATATTTTCTCCCCTTGGAAATTTGGTTTGGTACATTGGCCTGTGTACCCTAAGGAACTCAAAAGGATGGCCCAAAAATACTCCACAACTCCATATAGGAACTTATCCATATGCATCAAAATTCAAACATCACAACTCTACTAATGAGTACAACTCCAACTATATTCCCAAACCCTTGACATCATGCACTCTATCCCCTTCATCCTTACTTGGGATATATGGCCCCAGGGCCTTATTTGGATGGTACTATGCCCTCCCAAACATATGGTAAGGTACTTATAACACATGTATTGTGGGCATATCAAGAAGTAAAAGAATCATTGTCATAGATTTATTGATTGAGTTTGTCCCCGACACATAAGGCATTGTTTTATAGATATTTCTCTTGTGTGGGAATGGATTCCCACAAAATCATTGAATGAATTAACACTCCATTCCCATAGGTGTATTTTCTATCACATCCCACTCATAACATAAAATCAAAGCATTAATCACCATGTAATCATGAATAACAAAAAAACATTATGCTCTTATAAGAACATCACATAATGAAATATCATTGTTGATAGAAAATAACTACATTCTAATTACAACTTTCCATCATAAGAAACATCACATCATGAATAACAAAGAACATTATGCTCTTATAAGAGCATCACATAATGAAATATCACTATTGATAGAAAATAACTCCACTCTAACTACAAGTTTCCATCATAAAAAACATCACATCATGGTATACCATTATGCATAGTAATAACTACATGATGACTTCCACCTAGCATCTTAGAAATCATCATATCATCATGAAATAACAAAGACCCATATGCTAACGACCACATTCTATGATAATAAACATCACAACATGAAATACCCCAATCATGATAATTCACCACATCACATAGCATATGCGAAAACATTCCATATAAAATGCATGAACATATAAGCCATCAAGAATATAGACATCACATTTAATTTCATAGAAAATACCATCAAAATAACCATCTAGTAAATGGATATATTTATGCTAATTTTGTTAGTCGAGGATGTCTCTACAAAAGACCAACTTCATGAAATACCTTAATGCATAGAAATAATCTCATGCTAACTACTACCTTTCATCACAACCTAAACTATCATCATGAATAATAAAGAACTGCATAAAATCACATACTTAAATTCTATCATGAATAACAAAGAACAATATTTCATCCATTATTTCCTCACATCATTAATTTACTTAACCTTCATTGTGATACCATATGCAAGCTACCTAACTCCAATGCGAGGAGTTATTTAGAGTAGATTCATTTCTATTTACACAAGATATTTAGGTTTAGATTCATGGTATTTCCTTTATAATTGAGATTCCCCTTTTAGTCACTTGATCTTAAATCATGTGATCTATAATTCAACATGGTTTCCATGCCAAAGTGATATTGTCCAACTACCAGCCACCTTATGACTATAATTCTTAATATTACAAAAAAAAAGAGATATTTATGGGGTATGCATAGTCAATACATCAATGCTAGATATTTTTCTTATTTTCCTCATCCAAGTACAATGTTATATAGCTTTCAAGTAGTTCCCTAGTGATCCACAAACAAAAACATTTACTCATGTATTCGTATACGAAGAGTGAAATTCCACAATAAGTTATCAATTACATGTTTGAAATCATCAATCAAAACAAAATATGCTTAAAATCACCAAAATCATAGACAAATTTCCGTGTCTATCATGGTATTAATATATGCATATGTTGTAACCACTCCTCCCATTGTTGTCTTGTAGAATTATTTATATTTTAATCCTTCCCAAGATTCTAATGTCACCTCACATATTTGGCTTAACTCATTCCAAGGACTCCTAAACCCAATATCATGTAAATAGTTTGACATTAAGTCATCATTATTTAAGTTTTTTCATCATTATTTAAGTTTTTTCCATTATTTATATACATGTATCCCTGAATGATTCAACCTTGACAATTTATACCTTATAATGATTATGATATAACCCATGGAATTCCACATTTTTCATTCCATAACCCAAAATTTTAAATTACTTCTACTTATAACAAGTATGTGTATGAAAATACCTCTAACTCGTTATTGTCATATGAATCAATTTGAGATGGTTTCCATGCTTCTAATTTATTGTATACAATAAACAACTAGGGAAATTACTTGAACCCGTAGTAATTCATTCATAATCATCCAAGATTAATCATGATAATCCTCATGGACATGGATGATTTTAAGGAACCATATTTAATTAAAAGTGTATAAATGTTTTTATTTTGGTGTGCCAAAATATGTGACGGGTTTTTGAATTTCATCATGCTTGATGTTTTGTGTTTCCTTTCATTAGATAGAATAATAATTTTTTAGTTTTATATTTTGTTAAAAGGAATTTTGTATGCAAAGATCAAATGGGTACTTGGCCTCTTTCCAGAATGATATGTACATTCTCCATTATCTAATTATAATATAGCTCATATATTATTAATATCAGCAGTATGGCCATGTAAGTTTGTGCATGCAATTGTTGATGTAGTTTATTTGCAATTATTCAAATATTTGTCTCCTGGAAAGTGTGAAGCTATGATTTTAATTTATTTCCAGAAAGTTGAATTCTCAAGTGAGAGTCTATTATACTTATCATCTTGTTGTGTGTGTTCAAGTTAGTATGATGAAGATTATTATATGACTTTCAAAAAGTGAATTTCTAAAGTTTATTTTGGCAAGCAAATTAAATCCTTGAATGAGTATTTGATGCACTATGAGTCTTAGTTGTGTGTTCATCTCAAGCTTATAGAATTTTCAGATTGAAATTTTTTTTCTTGTTGGCATTTGGTTCAAGTTTAACTTAGACATGAAAGTGGAAGGTTGTTGCCTTTTTTTTAGCATCTTTTCTAGTGTTAAGATATTGTGTGTGAATCAAGTATTTATCATCTCAAGTTACTTATAAAGAGATAAAATCCTTTGTAAATAACATAGGCATCTATTAATGAAGTTGGATCAGCATTGATTTAATGTTTGGTCCATTGCCATCACCTGATGGGGTGATTTTGCTTGAGATATGGTAGTTTAACAATGGGTATTGGTGGTATTTACGTGGAATAGCTTGTAACATCATGTAAGCTCTAGATTCCTAGTAAATATATCCTATACAACCAGGACCTAGAGTCCCTAGAAAGCGATGTAGATGGCTTGAGGGACTGTAAAATAGAGAAAGGGTCCAATTCCTTAGGTTGGGTAAGTTGAGGAGGATAGTCACTATGGAGGTGGGTTGGTTGTGATTGTGGCATGATTTCTTGTGATTCTTGTGTAGAGAATCTTGATTCTTGTGTAAAGCATGTTAGTGCTTGTGCTAAGCATGTTGATTCCTATGTAGGGCATGTTGATGCTTGCTAAGCCCTAAATGTTGGGCACATTCCACCTATAGTGTGGCATATTATATTAGTCTTTATGTAATCTTTGGTCTATAAGCGGTAATTATCATTAGTATTATTATATTAGTTATTTCATCTTGGATCCATCAATTGTAATTGTACCTCTTTGTTCCCTATATATAGGAAAGATACATTTTCATTTGAATCATGTATTTTTTCTTGTCTTGTGTACTTAACAGATTGTATAAGGAGGTTTCCCCCTCGAATAGGCTTTATATTCATCTATGTTCTTCAATATTTTGACGTGTATTACTCTTTCTAGTTTTGTTATGCTATTTTCATGCTCTTTTAGGGAATTTATTGCTTAGAATTCGGTATCAGAGTTATTTCATCTTCTTCAAAACAAGTCATCTTGGAATTTTCCATTAAAAAAAAAAAATCGACAAGGTCTCAGGAATCAAGAGTCAAAACATATCTAGAAAAAAGGCAGAACTAGCTAGGGTACAATTTTTACATCTTAATTCATTACAGGTTCAAAGATATTCTCAGTGGAATATATGGTTTATTACTAGTCCCAAAACTAGTCTAAAACATGTGTTATGGGAAAAAATGTCATATCTGGGGCATGTGAGATCCAAATTGAGTGAGAATTGTTTCATAAAAATGAAAACAAACTGCAATATATTTGGTATAATTTTCAAACATATATACAAAATATTTGACATGTGCCAAATAGAACAAGTTCATTCTTCTGAAGGGGAAAAAAACTAAAAAGTTTTAGGAGATTTACAATAACTTTTTACTGGCACATCAGAATTAGGTTACACCCATGGAATTAGAAATGAGACACATCATAATACAATAGGCCTAAGTTTTAGACCCAGAGGGTTTGAAATTTCAAATTTAAATCAATTCCAAATCGGCTAGTAAACACTCTTCAAACCAGGGTTTGTAAAAGGTACACCATTTTTAATTTGAATAACTTTGAGTATAAGGATCTATTTAAGGTTAACCCTAAGATGTGATATCTATATATAGTGTTCAAAATTCCACCAAAATGTAGCGGAAAAAATCTTGCTCCACTCAAACCACTAGAAGATTCATCCCCAATATACGATGAAAGGGAAGACCTATATTTTTTAGTGTCCCAGTTCGAAGATAAGATTAAATGGTCTATGAAAATGGTTGGTTTACTTAATTGAGAGGAGAGGATGATGGGAAATATTGCTAAGATCATACAAAATTCAAAGGATAATATCCCTAGAGGTGATGATGTGTTCCAAGTTAATCATGAAGATAAAGATAATGTCTATGTTGAGAAACCTTTCACTAATAAGAATGTTCCATGAGGAACTGGTTCTAGTAGTGGAAGTAGCCTGGGATAGTCCCCAAGAGTTATCCAACTCCCTAAGATTGACATCAAGAAATTTTAAGGAAATGATACAATAACATGGATATTCTATATAGAGCAATTCTTTTGATATACACGAGTTGCCAAATATCCAAAAGATACCTATTGCATCTTTATAATTAGAACATGAGTAGTTTGTGTGGTAGCAATGGCTTTGTGAATGCAAAAAGAAATCCATTATATCTTGGTCCATATTATAGAAGAATTAATCTCATATCATGGTAATGTCAAGAACAATTCCTTTTTTAACCAATAGATAAATCTAAGACAAAAGGGCATGTAAGTGAGCACATTCAACGGTTTCAAAAGTTGAGTCTGGGAGTGGATGGCATACTAGAGTTTGGATATATTTATTAGAACCTTGAACGATACCATTCAATATGAGGTGCATATTTTCTAGCCACCATCCCTCAAGAAGGATTTCATGATGGAAAGGAAGGTTGAAAGTAAAAATATGGTGGTGGATACTAGAAATACCACTTCGACAACATATAGATAGAATGATGTTTCTTATTCTAACCCACCTCAAATGTTGAAACCTCAACAACTAGAGGAAAGAATATCAAAAGGTATATTCTTTAATTGTGACAGCAAGTATAGTAAGTGACATAAGTGTGGATAAATGAAATTATTCTACATATATTGTGAAGCAGAAGAACCAAAAGAAAAGGTACCATCGCAAGTTGACAAAATAGAAGTGATTACTCCCACCATTTCTTGTCATGCATTGGTTGGAATTAGCACTCCTAAAAATCTCAAGATCGAAGGATATATCAAAAAGAAAATTTTAAGTCTATTTATTGATTCTAGGAGTACTCATAATTTCATTCATTGTAAATTATCCAAAATCTCAATTGCTTTGTATATCTAGCACCAAAATTTCAAGTAATGATTGCAGATGGAGGAACTATCATTTTTTCAGGAATTCCATAATTTCAATCTTACTATGGGGGATATGGATTGAATACTCCAATGATTCTTATCCCAATGGGTGGTGCTGATGTTGTAATAGGGGTTCAATGATTACAATAATTGGGAATGTTGGCTTTTAATTTTCAGAATCTTTTCATGAAATTTTCCTCTGGAGGAAAATCATTTGATTTAAATGGTATCAGAAGGAAACGAAGCAAGGTGATCAACTCTAATGGTATGATAAAATTGTTAAAAAAAGAACAAAAAGGTGTAATTGCGTAGTTCTTCTCACTAGATGTTCGAACATATAAGGCTCCAATTTCCCCATATCTCCAAAGCGTCCTTAACAAGAATTCCAAGTTATCTGAAGATATTACAAAAATCCTTCAACTTGTTCAAGATTTTGGGCAATACTATTCACTTGATTCCAAGAAGTGTTACTCATCAAACCTTACAGATACCCCTATGGCTAGAAGAATGAAAAAGGAGCACATGGATGAATAAATGTTAGAAGTTGACATAATTAGTCAGATCTAACATGCTTACTCTGCACTACTGGTAATGGTACATAAGAAGTATTTCTCATATTACAAAGATCTTTCTCTCCTTTTTAATGCAAGTACAATAGTTGAGGCCTTCATCGAAATAGTGCATAACTTACATGGAATCTCGAATATTATTGCAAGCAATATAGATCCAATTTTAACGAGAAAACATTGGACTAAATTATCTTCTTGTTTGGGTATCCAGTTGACTCACAACTCATCTTATCATCCTAAATCTCATGGGCAAAATGAGATAGTGAAATTTTTTTCAGAAGGCCATCTTCGTTGCTTTGCAACTGATAAATAAACACAATGGGTGAAATGGTTGTCTTTGACATAGTGGTGGTAAAATACTTGTTTCCATAGATCATAAAAAATGTCTCCATTTATGGCACTTTATGGGTACTATCCTATGTATATCACATCTCCCTTAAAAGGAAAATCTAAAGTTCAAGTTGTAGTAGATTGAATAGAGAACCAACAAGAAGTTCTCCAAATATTGAAGGACAACCTGCCTATGTCAAAAAATAAGATGAAACAATAGGAAAATCAACATTGCAGTGAAAGAAGTTTTGATGAAGGAAAAATCATATAGGAACCTGAACAAATCATTGAAACAAGGACCAAATATATATGAAATCAGGCTATTACTGAGTACATCACCAAGTGGAAGAACTTGCCGATTGTAGATTCCACATGGGAAGACGATTCCTTCATACATAAGCATATAAAACTAACCAAGTGTTGAAGACACACTTGTATGAAGGGGAGGAGCATGTTAAGCCCTAAATGTTGGGCACACTTCCCCCTATAGTATGGCACATTATATTAGTCTTGATGTCAACTTTGGTCTATTAGTGGTAATTTCCATTAGTATTATTATATTAGTTTTGTCAGCTTGGGTCCATTAGTTGTAATTGTACCTCTTTGTCTCCTATGTATAGGAAGGAGACCCTTTCATTTGAATCATGTATTTTGACTTGTCTTGTGTACTTAGCACATTGTATAAGGAGGTTTCCCCTCGAAGAGGCTTTCTATTCATCTATGTTCTTCATTATTTTGATGTGGATTACTCTTTCTAGTCTCTTTATGTTCTTTTCATTCTCTTTGTGGAATTTGTTGCTTAACAATGCTTGTGTTAATCATGTCGATTCTTGTGTAGAGCATGTTGATGCTTTTGTAGAGCATGTGGATGCTTGTGTTAAGCATGTCGATGCTTGTGTGGAGAATGTTGATGATTGGATGTGTTAGGCATGTGGACGCTTATATAGTTGTTTGGTTCCTAGTATGCCATGTTGCGTGTAGAGAAAACCTGAGTTGGATGATAATGGGTGATTAATGTAACCAATTTGGATAGAGGTATATGCTATGCGGACTTGGTGATTCTTGGTTGTATTTTGTTGTTGAATTTAATGTTTTCTACCTAAGGTGAATGTTAGGTAGTAGTTTTATTTGGCATGTGCTCTGTTTTAGAGTAGTACCAGAGTTGTGTAGCGAATCCAATAGGTGTTGGAAATGCATGAGTTGAAACTTGAAAATGCTTATGTTGTATGCTGTTTGAAGTATATACTCTTTATTAAAAGAGTCATGTTCATGTCATTATTTTTAGTAAGAATAATTAATATGTAGTTAGGAATATCTAGCTAAGTTTTCCTATGGATTATGAAGTGGAATTTGATTTCAGGGTGGTATCTCTAGTTGAGTTCTCTTCATTTTTGTGTAGTATGGTTTAGTGTAGCATTGTCTAATCTTGTAGTCCTTGAGTTTGGTGGTAGTAGTCCATATTGGGAAGCTAGTTGATTTCGTTGGGATAGGCTCATGCATGGATCCATTTGTGAAAGAAGTGAACATGACTCGTGATGTTTGGGTAGTCTTTCTACACACACACTAAAGAGCACCATAGGGTGGTGTGTATTGTGGGTAATGTGGACTGGGACCCCAAACTGGACAAGTTACTTTTAAATGCTCGTGCAACCATGGAAGCAGAGACATATTCATAAAGATAAATACTTGGTTGTTATGAATACTTATTTTTTGAGTAGAATATGTGCTTCCACTATGAATTAAATTCCTAGTTAAAGAATTCATTTCCTTTGATGTCTATGATATGCATAATTGCACTATACATTGTTGTAGGTAACAACTTAAATAGGCTTGAAATGCTAGAGTTGTTTAGAAAATGTTTTTTACATTGAAATTTTATACATTTTTCCTTGGAAAGACACTTGAGATGCATTTCCAGCTGACACAGAATACACTGAAAGGGAATGGATGCATTCGTAGTGTTGTGTTTTGGATGATGACATGGAACACACCAGAAAGGAATGGGCACATTCTTAATGCTGTGTCTAGAAAAGTAGTTAGGAAATCAACCAAGTGTCGAGAAGTAGGTTGGAAAATTTGAAATTTTTTCAATGTCATGATAATGCATTGTAATAAATTTATTCAAATAATGATATGGTTTTAATCATGATATTGATGAAGCTTTGCTAACTATTCTGTATACAACAAGTACACATGCAAATTTGAGTGCTTGCATGTTGTAGAAAGGGAGAAAATCTAAATAAGAAGAAGATTATGCAAGGACGAGTGATTGCATTGAGAATGAGTTCTTAAATAAATAATTCCCAAGGGAAAGGCCTAGATTAGAGCTAAGGTCGAATTTTATTTCGATAGAAAAAAATTTCCTAAGTGAATGCCTCTATATGTAATAATGTGTCTAGCCAAGAGATGCAACTTGAGCACTTGCCTGTTAAAGAAAGAAGACAGAGATGCAAGTTGAGCACTTGCATGTTAAATAAGAATATGGATATGCAAGTCGATCATTTGCATGTTAAAGAAAAAAGATGGAAATGCAAATCAAGCACTTGTACATTAAAGAAAGAAAGAAAAAGACTATACAAGTAGAGCACTTGCTTGCTAGAGAAAGAGACCAAGGAGAAAAATAATCCATGGTTTTTGTGGAGCTCTAGATTCTAGACTAAAATAAACATTTAGAGGGAGAAAAACTCTTACTCATATCATGTTACGAAGATAAATAGAAAATAAAATCATAATTAATAATTAATAATAGTTTAGGATAATTAATGAAACATTAATTATAAATGTGAGGATGTGATCCTCGATGTAAATGACCAACCATATTTAAACATGGCCTACCCATTTGTAAATCATCCATTAAATTATTATATTCATACATTCATTTCTTCAACATGGAAATCATATATGCTTCTTGAAGTCAAAAAACGAGATACAAATGTGACATTGGTATTAGAGAAAATTCTCTCCTCCTATTCTAAGCTTAGATTCGGCTCCTCCAAAACCCTCATGTTGCACTCATCCACACTCCATCCACCCTCCTCTCTCCTCGTCTCTGCAATCACCAAACTCTTATGCTTCCATCTCTCGTTCGTGCTACACCTTCAACCTTCTATAACCTCACTCCCTCCCTCTTGCGTTGTTCACTAGCATCCAAACTCCATCCTGTCTTCCACCCGCACATCCATTCAAACCCCCAAACTCACCCCCATCTACCACCGCCTCTCATTATCACGTTGTAACCACCCATCAACCCTTCCATACTTCCTTCTCATTGTGATCCCCTCATTCCATATGCCAACCCTCCTCCACTACTCTCATTCCTCCCGCTCTCTCCCTCGACATATCCTCTACATCCCACACATCCTTCCACACCCATCTTCTCCAACCAGCAACCACCATCTAGCACCCCGTCCTCCTACCTATGTGTCTCCATACCCAGCGATCCTCCATTCACAAGCTCTCTATTATCCTCATTGGAACACTCATCAAAATAACCTTCGCTTCCTCTCCTTTTCACATCATCGCTCCATCTCAGGCCATCGATTCCACTCTAGCTCTCCCACGCTATTCAACTCCATTATGTTCCTCCCTCTTGTAGTCTTATCCACGTAACCCTACACAAAAAAAAATATTATTATAGAATATTTTAATTTTATTAAAACTTTGTTGTTCCACCTTATAATACAAATAATTGAATATAATATTTATTATATTTTTGGTTTTTGGTTTTTTATTTAACTACACAAAAAATTGTTTTTGGTTTTTTATTTAAGTACACAAAAAAGTAATTCTTGTTACTATAATAGTTATTATTGATTCATCACTTTCCAAAGACATTTTCCTTTTTTCCACCCTTATAAGCCAAAATTGGATCCAATTATTCACGGCCACACCTAAGAAGCATGCCGGCCAAGTTAAAATCCCAAGTTGATAAATTGGAGAAGGACATCAAGGCCCTTGTAGCCAACCAAAAAAGCTAAAAGGAAGAAATGAAAAATAGCAATGCCACACTTAAGAAAGAAATTAATAATGAAGTTGTTCTAGTATTAGAAAGAAGACCTAATGAAAAACTGGACATCATGAATGAGAAAGGAAAATACTTGGATGACAAAATGAGTACCATGAATCAAGACATAAACACCATAACACAAAACTTGAGCACCATGACACAAAACTATAATATATTAAGGGAAGTGTTACACAAATTAATGCATAGTACAAACCATGTCAACAAGTCACACATGTTAGATGCCTCATTCAAACCTTTCCACACAAGAAACACACAACAAGAATCAAGAAGATTTGGAAAAACAAATAAAGATTAACAATGTGATGCTTAAACAAGAGATTGAAACACAAGTATTTCCAGATATGGAGGCACTATTAAACAACAAACTAGACGATATCTTTAAGGTAGTGGAGAAGAAAAAGGATAAAAATCACCGCAAACAACGAAGCAGTTCAAATATGTCGATTGCATCATCTAGTAGCTTCGAGGCACCATCAAATTGTAAAGCAAAAAGAAACCAATATCACCTTACATAGTGTACTCACCTAAGGCATAAATAGAGTTGTAGAAATACAACAGGAGTGAACACCAATGTGTTTACTGGTTAAACAACAGAAGAAATCTCATCCGAGTCTAATATCGACAAGAATCAAAGCTAAGACTGAAATCATAAAAATCAAGCTTTGAGGATAAAGCTTTCCTAAGGGAAAGGCAATGTTACAAGAACAAATAGAAAATAAAATAATAATTAATAATAGTTTAAAATAATTAATGAAGCATTAATTCTAAATATGAGGACATGAATCTCCATGTATTATATATATATAACAGAAATTATATGTATTATATATATATAACAGAAATTTTGACCGAAATTGCAGATCACATGCAAAGTTATAACGTATACATGGAATACAAGTGCAAAAGATGCCATGGATCCAGTACAAACAAAACATAATTTGTTTTTATAAATACAGTACAGAATTTTCCCTTAATTAACAATGATCTTATCATTGGGCTCACCCACCTTTTAAAACAAATGTACACTATTATGCATTATACCTGCTGCAATCTATACTTTTTCGATCTCCTTCATTTTCTTCAGATAACCCATTTGGAAACTATACTGAAATTCGATTTGATTTTCTCCAGATAACCCATTTGGAAATAATTTTATTGTTAACAGGTTAAAAATGTGAAAACTAATGTTAGCCATCAGTTCTCACTATTATTCTGAACACTCTCTGGTGATAATGCATGCATATCATATAATATTTCCATCAATTAGCTGTCAGAGATCACAACGTCTAACAAATCTGGCCAAATTATTGGCAAAAAGCCTTTTCAATCATATCAAAGAGCAGGCCGGCCATTTATGGAATCAATATCAATCCCTTCCTAACTGTAGAGAAAGTTTTGTACCCAAAAATACACCGCACATATCTTTCAATCATTGCAAACTGAGGGTACCAGATTACATCACACATTTAAAAATAAAGGAAAAAGAAAGGAACAAGCATGCCCAAACAAAAAGCCTGCCGCAAAAATTTTGTACATATTCTGTAACGTTTACAGACAGCCAAAAAATAATGTCATATATATGAACGTCCATTTTTTAAAAGAAAATTGTTTTTTTGGTCAGTGTTCCACAGGTGAATGACATACAAATAGAATGCAAGAATACAAATACAAACGTGTTTTAGTTTTTTCCCTTATTTGTTGAATCAAATATATTCTCATCATTCGTTGAATCAAATAAAAGACAGTTCCTTATTCGTTGAATCAAATAAATTGTATAATAGATACTGTGTATCTTCCAATAACATGCAAAAATAAATATAATTCTTCCACAAATGTACAAAACATCAAATATAGAGATCTTTTTGAACAACCCTTCCGATATGCAAAATATGACATGAGACTATGTGTTTATGAATCTCTTTCCCGCTTTCCATATGCTTATGAATCCCCTTCGTCAACAAGCTTCCATGGACATATTTTGAACACATGTATGAATTTCCTTGAATCTATTCTCATCATTCTTCAACCTATAATCCACACTATCATGTAACACGAATACAATGCTACCATATTCTTTGAAAAATGAATCCAAAAATCAAAATTATTTCATAAGACTTAAAGGACCCTAAGTGACACAACCCATAAGACCTATGCAAGTTAGTTAAAAAAGAGTTAGATTAAGATAGAGGTTAAGATATTGGAGTAGGAACTTAATTAGAGTTTTAAATATTTTTGACAAAGTGTTTAAAATATCAGCATAGATCCAAATCTTAGAGGATCAAATCTTTGGAGATGCAAACCTCTTATTGAGTATTGCAATCAACTATCAGCGTTGGTGTGCTTGGTGTGATTTAGACCCAACGACACAACTTTTTATTTAAGGTCGACATATAATATTTTAATTATTAAGATTTAATACTATTTATGGTGGACATATAATATTTTATATTAATTTTTATTTTCTTAGGAAAGAACATTACAACATGTCCGCCATACATGGTTTTAAAACCATGTGCAAGGCCCTCCTAAAATCAAGGTTTTTTAGGAGGCCTTGCACATGGCCTTAAAACCATTTGCAACGGCCTCATAAACCATGTACAATAAAACCATGGGTTGTTTAGGAGGTCTTGCACATGGTTTTAAAACTATTTGCAAGGCCCTCCTAAACCTTGTACAATAAAACCATTGGTTGTTTAGGAGGCCTTGCACATGGTTTTAAAACCATAAAACCATGTGCACTACCAACATTGTATTTAGCCGATAATTCAATTTTTTATTTTTTATTATTTTGTTAAGTAGGCACATTACAAGATCTCCCCCATAATGTGTTGTTTTTGTGGTGGACATTTATTATTTTGTTAATTTTAAGATCTCCCCCATACTAAGTTGAAAGATGGAAACATGTTGGGTGTAATTAAGTTGAATAATCGATCTTGAGTATGCATAAATAAACAAAATATTTACATAATGTTGGTAATATGAATGTGCTAATGATGTCACAAAAAATGGTAATAAATAAGATGAGACCTAGGGTACAACTTTCCAAAGGAGATAAATCAAGCCACATATTTAGAATATAAGGAAAGAGAACTTCTACACCTTTTATATTCCATGTCCACTAATAGTAAATTGGTTACCATGTGAAAACATGAAAATGGGTAACATCTTTACTTGTCTTTTTAAGAAGAAAACTACAATCTTCAATTTCAACCCTTCTAAACTCATATTTTATTTAATAATTTCACTTTAAAGCATAGTATCATAATTAGAGTAAGAATATGGATACAAATACAATTAGACACGGAAAAAAAACACATAACAAAAAAAATATCAATAAAATACGGAAGTAGATCCAATACCAATAAAATATGAAAGTAGACTTCTTATATATAATATTTTTAATTAAATATATACCCCAATATATATATAACGTTTATATACAGTTAAATATATCCAATATTTTTAATAAAATATTAAATATCAACCATTATATTTTAAACTTAAAAAATCATTTTTTAAACATATTTTTTATAACCAATATTACTCTTTAAAAAACAAAAAGATAATGCTCATAATATAAGAGAGAAAATTCTTAGTTAATTACATTACATTAAAATTAATTAATTAATATTTAAATTGCATTAGGGTTAACTTTGACTCTAGAATGAGCAAGGATGTAAGTGGTTTTAGGAACATGGTTTTGGTAATCAATAAATCTAGTGTTGCTATTATATTTGCATATTTATTTTATTTGGCATGTTTTTATTCCTATTAAATTGAATTACAAAGTATGAAATTGAAAGGTATTTATTTTATAGTGTTTTAATAATTAAAATGTGGCATTTTAAAATTAATTTTCAAAATTAGCCCGTACCCTTATTACACATAGATCCAATATTCCATGAATTTGAATTTGTTCAAAATTTCAGTACACAAAAGGCCAATACTACTGAATTATGCTACGATGCTTTAAAGTAAACACAAAATTTGTAGAGAATTCTCATAAATTCATCGTCATACTTTTTTAAAACTTAATCATAAACATATACTAGAATAAATATGATGTTTACTATTTGCATAAACTTAGAATTTTAGGTAAAGATAGCGAGTGATCAATATGGGCATTTTGTTTTCTTATAGATAGATATGTAATTAAGGGAAAAAATATAATGACTATCTACATAATAATAATAATAATCTATTTTTAAGGTCACCGCCAAGCGAGACACCAAATTGGTGTATGAGACGCCCTTGTTTGTGGGACAAGGGACCCCCCTCTGCGCAGCGATTTAACTGCTAAAGTCTACAGAGGTGTACATACACTACCCCCCTATGGATTTGAACCCGTGACCTCCTAAGAGGAAACACATGCTCTTAACCATTAGGCCCACTCATGCTGTACTAAGTATTTTTTCAAATTTAAGTACTATGTTTCAATTAATTATCAAAATAGAGTTAAAAAAATTAGTATGAACACATTTCCATCCGAATTAATTTTCTTTTTGATGTGAAAATCACTAAGAACACTGAATAAGACATTGAAAGGAAGTATGTTTTTTTTTTAATGTTTTTGGGTACTTTAATTTTAATGATATTGGATTTTTATTTAAGGCCATTTTGAGAATAGGAAATAATAAAGTTTCAGTTTTTTTTTAATAAATAGTCATTCTTAAAGAAAACCAATGATTCTTATATCATTACACAATATACTCAAAGATGAATCCATTAGTAGAAGTTTCAGTACACTATCTTAAGAACTTTTCATGGGTATGCACTGTTCAAGTTTGTTATTCTTGTTGACCAAAAAATCAAGATTGAAAACATATTTTGGATGAGAGTTTTTCATAATATTATTGATTAGAAACTTAAAAAATATCGACTAAGAGTTTATGGATTCTAGTTTTCAAAATTCGTGGCTTAGATTTTATAAAACTCTCAACTTAGAGTTTTCTTGACTTTTTGCACAACCTAAAAAATCTATGTCGAGAATTTTATAAACTCTTCACCTAGAGTATATAAAAATATTAACATAGATTTTTGGTGACTTCTTGTGCAATGACTCTCCAAAAAGTGTTACCCATTTTTTGTTTTTCACCATGCGTGGACTCTATGTTAAGGTGCATAGATTCTTGCATTCATCACGTTCCACATAGGAGACTCTATGTTAATGTGCATAGATTCTTGCATTCATCACCTTCCACATAAGAAACATTTGCATAACAAAATAATAACACATGTCAAATAAAACCTCACCTTTCTGAGAGATGAGGGTACAAATGATTCATACACATGCGCTATTTATGATAGTGAACATGAGGTTTTATTCCAAAAAGGTGATAACTTTGGCCTTTTTGAAATGGTGTTAGAGTTTGTTTATCATAAGTATACTTTGGAAGAGCTATGTGAGTCACATTAAGACTGTTTATTTTGTTTTTAAGAAAAGGGCAGTCCTCATTGTTGTTAAATTTTGAGATTTCTTTTTCAATTTCAAGCACATCCACACCCAAATTTGTCTTCAAACCATAACCATATCAATAGAAAGAGAAAAAAAGTCAACATATAAACATAAAGATATAAATCATCATCACATTCACATCTTAAAATTTAAGGTTGTTAACCTACTTATTTAGGCCATACATGTAGACTCAAACAATACACTCATTAATAATTGAGAAAAATATGTGTCATATACATATTCATTTAATCATTTATTTGAAGGCAATGCAAATTCTAACAGCCTCAAAATTTAATAATGAATGTATATAATGTTTTATATTTGTTGAATTAATATGATTTTATATTATAACTATAGAGTAGTGTATAAACTTACATATGATTTTACATGAAGTTATGAATCATTTTCATACTATAACATTATCTTTTAGCTTATTTGATTTGAATATTAATAATGCAACAATAGTTTTATGAAATAATTTGTGTTTAATGTAATTTACTTTATAAATTTCATTTTATTATCAATAATAAGTGAAATAAAATATTTGGAAGCAATCTTTCAATTTTTAAATAATAGGGTGATATCATTATCCCATTATTTATTGTTTCATGTTGGGAGTGATACATTAACCCTAAATGAGTGAACATTTTAAAGTTGACTTTGATGTGCTTGCTTACACTAATACCTATTTTTTAGGCCATGATTAAAAAAATGTCACAATTTGAAGCCTAAAAAATGGTGTTACTTATAGCAGGGTGAATCCATGAAGATGGGTGTCTATTTTGGGGGGTCTTATGAGAAAATAAATTTGATTTTTTCATGTTTCTCAACTTTGGGCAAACGAAAGTGATATTTTCGTTTAGAATTTCACTTTCAAGTAAAAACAAAACTTTTAGAGAATTATGTTAGATTTCTATTCATAATTTTTTCAATTTTTTTTATTGAGATTTGATATGTCGTTTCGGAAAATGTTTGACAATGCATCCTTATAAAATGAAAGGACTAAAAAATAGACATGTTTGGTTGCGCCACTAAAATCATTGTTAAACTTGTGTTTTGCAAAAACAAAATATGTTATGACAATCTACACACAATATACTATTGCAATGACTACAAATTTGTAACCAATGGATCTATACACTAATTATAATATTTATTTGAATTCGATCAATGAAGAAACCTTGTTGATTTTCAACATGTGTTTGGTTGCGCCACTTTTCTCTCAATTGACTATAAAAATTAAAAATCTACGAATACCCTTTTGAATTAGACAATTCAATTAAGCGCACCATATTTGTTTCAATTTTTTAGGTGGTGTATTTGTAAAGTTATATATTTTTCATTTCACCACATGTTGAAAGAGATGAAACAAAACTTGACACATGTTAAGAAACAAAACTAAATAAAAATAGCAGATCTCACCTATACAAAACAAAATCTATACCCACGGAAAGTAGATTCAATGAAGAAACTAATCGTATAAAGTCCGATAGTCGATTTGTCGTGTAAGGCATCCATTTTACCTTCCAAAAATGGAGAAACCTAAAAATTTTGCAGGTTTTTGGTCTCAGAGGTTATTCGGCCGAATAATGGTTCGGCTGAACAATTATTCGACCGAACAATGTTTTTCCGTTATAGAACCGTTATTTACAATGCAAACAAAAAAAAAATCGTCTACCGGAATAACTTTCGTCTGCCAATTTTTTTTTTAGCTCACGTTTTTCTAATTATCTACCATCAATGGTTGGTTATCTATTCATCAACTATAATTTATCCATTCACGACAGTAAATAATAATAATACATTACAATTTATCATATTACTAACACACCCACAAACAAAACATGTACTCTTCAAGAAGATACACTAGGCTTAATATATCCCTTTTCTATAGCAACTCGTGTAATTGTATTGTTCATTTCATTAATTCTGGGATACTCTTATGATATGGAGCTCATGATACTAGTGTTGAAAACTACATTAGATCTATGTTAAAATCTAAATATCGTTTAGGTGGTAATATTGATATCTTATCACAAAATACAACTTCAAATTCCTTTAAAATGGAAAATTGTTCTAATTCCATTTTTTATTTTTCGGGCTCAAATTCTTTAATTTTGATGCCATAAAGTTGACACCCTTTCCTAATACACTTTTTACATTGTAGTGCTGAAATTTGTCGTGTAGATAAAGGTCTATAAGTTTCATTCATTGTATGATACTTATCTTCCTCATCCACACTACTAAAAATTTTATGCAAATAGTCGATAACATCTTTATGAGATTCTATCCAATCCATACCTGTCAAAATGTCATAGGATCCTAGGAGAAGTATATTTAAATTAACTAAGGTATCCAAGTCATTAAAACCTAATAAAAAATCTTTCACTATCTCCGTAAATTTTGTTTTTACCTTTGTCGCCAGCTATACCAACCATGCATTTTTTTTTTTTCCTTACTAAGTTTACACTTTTCAACTACTTTTGATTCAATGTAACTTAAACTAGACCCTGAATCGATAAGTATTGAAACACGTATGTTCAAAACTTTACCTTCTACTTCCAACATGGTGGATTGATGCTCCACCTGCCGATATTCCAAAGAAACATTAACTATAGGGATATTCCTGGCTATGTCATTCATAGTATAAGCATCCTACAATGTGCTTACAGGTTACTATTCCATCCTCCAGTGGAAGTTTCGATACTCTTTACCCCATTGCTATTGGTTGAACCTTGCATGTTGTAGTTTTTATCAGTATGACCTCTTGTTCCTTTTCCAAAAGGTGTGGGTTTAAATCCTTTCCTACGTTGATCGATCTTTTCAAATTTTTTTATTTTTCCAACTTCTACTCAATTTGGATATTTGTTTAAACAAATGGTAACACAACTAGGCCTTTCTAATTTCTTCATCCATTGTTGAAGAATTTCAAACCCAATATTTTCCTTATACACTATGGGTAAACCACAGATAAAATTGTATATCTTAGTTTTTTCAACTCTTAGATATGGTACATAGCATTGTAAATTTACAAACTCAGTTACAAATTATTCCATGGTTAACAATCTTAGTCTCAAATCATTGAATTATTTAGCTTTCTCATCATAATATTGTTCTCACATATACATTTTTTCAATAATTTAAAAAAAAATTCCAATTCAACTCTTTACTACATATGCTACTGACACTCTTAACCTCCTTCGACCATGGAGCAGATTTAACAACCAAGATTCTATCGCTTCCTCAAATTCTCCATCAAACATGAAAGGCCATAACTTTTTGAATTCTCCCTGTAACTCTACATGTCTTTCTTTTTGTTTTTCATTATCCATTTCATCACCTTTCTTTAAATCCAGAGGGGTTAAATAGAAATGCTATTTGTAGTTTGTTTTTTTATAGTGCTCATTTTCTTTTCTTGTAAGGAACATAAAATAAATATAATAATTAAATTGATAATATTACCTTAGTATAAAAAATATTAAAATTCAGAATCAAGTTGCTAATTTTACCTTAATAATAAAAAATATTTCTATCAAAACTTTCTAACAATTCCAACATTCTCAAGTTCTCAACACTACATCTACAATCATACATTAACTAACTTTCATATATTTGCACCTATCAAAACTTCCTAACATTTTTAACCTTTCTTAAGATTCATTCATATATTTGCACCTAACATTTCCTAACATTCATTTCAAACATTCATATATTTACACCTATCAAAACTTTCTAACATTCCTAACATTAACTTCCTAACATTCCCAACATTAACATTTCCATATTCATTCCTCATATATTCATTATTAACATTAAATTGCACTTATCAAAGCATTAACATTCATAACATTAACAATTTCATATCCCTTCCCCATATATCCATTCTTAACATTAGATTGCACTTATCAAAGCATTCACTCCTAACATTCCCCTATTTCCACATTCAATCCTAACATTGCACCTATCAAAACATTCACTCCTAACATTAGATTGCACCTATCAAAACTTCATTACATATCTATCACTCTCAACTTCTTAACAAAAAACATTAATTTAATAAATTACATACATTCATATATTTGCACCTATCAAAACTTCTTAACATTCCTAACATTTACATATACATGTATATAATCCCAAAAACAATATATAAGGTCAATGCACATTTATATAATCCAAAAAAAAATCATGAACATGTAAATGTACATGTATATAATCCCAAAAAAAATCATGTACATGTGAATTCAATATACATGTATATAATCCAAAAATTAAGCTTCTCCATGTCCAAGTCAATTACAACATATATATCTACATAAAAAAAAAACAATGTAAATAATTCTCGAAATAGAAGTCCACCACTATCCTCGACCAGGGTCTTCCCTTGGACTCGTAACAATCTGCAACATGTATAAAAATAGATTATGAATAACATAAATTATTTAA
>LPNX011069737.1:2780-23554 GCA_001517045.1 Pseudotsuga menziesii | reverse complement strand
GACTCATGGACTAGGCAAATAAGACAAAATAAATGAAATAATGTCTAAGTGGGTAAATACTATGGGTTGATTATTCTAACAAGAGGAGAGACTCCTTGTATCGCATCATATGATAAAGTAGGAGCATTATATGAATGCTTCTTGCTGATTTCAAACTCTGATCTACAAACATAATCTGAAATGGAAAATATATCTATGCATACTCCTTCCCAAAGAGTACAAAAGTGAAGACAATTTATTTCACACCCAATTCCTTGAATAACTGCAAAATTGTGATGTGAATCACATGTCAATATTCCAATTTTCTGTAGCACCTGTATAGATCTGATATGAGGCTGATAAAAATATGATATATCAGAAATATTATCATATGGAACAGCAAGAACAAAGGCTTCGGTGGCTCCATGAGAATATAGGGCTAGACTAGGAAAATTATGAGCAACTGGGGAAAACTAATAGGTGTAAAAATATGAATGATGGATGGGAATAATATCTGAACCATAAGTGTTTAGAACAGATCCAAACATGTTTAATATCAGTCCATATATGACTAAGGTCATGGATAACCAGCCACTGAAAGTTAGGAAAGACTTCAAATCATGTAAGATAAGTATCATTACATAAGAGACCAATGAGGAATCAACTAGTGAGCTTGGGATTTGTATAGTCTTTGGATTATTCAGAGGTATGGTAGATGGTATGTATGGTGATATTATATGTGCATCAACCTAAAAATATGCTTCTAAATCAGAATCCAAAGGATCACATATAAGCATATCAATAGACTCATGGGAATACACTAGTAATGAATCCTCTGTATGAAAGGAGGAAATAGTGGGATGTTCACAATCTTCAAGAAGGCTCTCAGTATTGATGCCAAGAACAAAGGAGGATATGCTGAATAACATGATATCAAGTAAGGTAAGTTGTATCGCACAAATAAGGCTTGATTTGGCTAAGCAAATGTCCTGGAAGTCATTGGGTTGCGCACCATCAATGAGAGAGGTATGCAAGAGGTGTGAAGAATATGGCACATAGATCTCAGAATCTAAGATAGGAGATTGAGAGAATAGTGAATGGGTTATAGGATCATAATAAATATCAGCAATAGCTCCATATGTTACTTCTTTTTCATCAATAGTATCACAAGAAGAAAAATCACCTTCAAGAGACACAGAAAAAGATGGCTCTTCAATATTTGCTTCTTCATTGAAGGAGGAAGAATTCGAATGAAAGAGGGAAGTAGCAACATGAACTGTATGAGAAACTTATTCATCATGATCAAATTCTTCAGAGAATGTAGAGGCCAAGAAATATTTAGAAAGATAACAAGAGGAGATGCTAGGTTTGCTCCATGCTTCATCTTCAATTTCCTGCAAACCAAAAGATTTGTCCAAAATTTTCCAAAGCTCAAATGGAAATTCAGCAGAATCTATGAGATGATATATATTTGGATACATTCCCAAACACATAATTCCATAATCTATATCACAATTATTTAGCCAGACAATATTCTCTTCATAAGACTCGGGTTCACTCAATGCACCAATGGAGACATCGAGTTCACTCAATGCACCAATGGAGACATCAAAGAGACATTGCCTCTTCAAGTATGCACTCATATTTGGCTTCCAATCAGCGTAGTTGAAAGGAGATAGTAGAGGAAATTTTGAATCCATATTGAATTTGTTGATATGCTCTAAGAGATACTCTTTGCAACCTGCAAAACAAACTAGGAGAAAATCTTGTAAGCTAGACAAGCTCTTCTTCAGAGAGGGATAGGAGACTGGAAGCGCTCCTCAACTCTGTATAACTTGATCAACCTTGTAGATCTGATACCATGTAGAAATAATAGGTCAATGCTATGTGAAATGATGCTAAGAAGAATCACAAGAAATAGATCTTGCTACTAAGAATTCTCACTAGCATACACAGAAAAATAAGAGAGAAGAAAAGAGACTGAATCACATGAATGAAGAGATGAATATTGGTGTGTATCCTTCCATTTAATAATTATGAATAATAGTGTACATAAATAGTGCATCCCTCATGGGAAATTCGAATTGTATGGAAACAACTCATAAAGCTCAAAAAGGATGACTTACCAAAATATAGAAAACCCCCATAGGTGGATAAAGCACTTGCTAAATCTATCAAGGACCTTACGAGTTGGAACAAGCATGATTTAGTTTTCAAGGAGATGGAAATACCATGATAATACTATAAAATGGAGAAAACTAATGGAGGATGGGTTGGAAACAAAAGCTCCCAGTTTCCTAGTTGACTAGCTTTTATAGAAAAGCAGGAAAAAGCAGAAAAAGAAGAATCTGCTGTAAAGTCCTGTATACTAATTATGGATCAACGCAGAATCACAAATAAATAATTCCTAGGATATAGATGGCATGTATTGACTTTAAGGTGCAAGTGGATGCCAACTAATATAGCTAGTGGGTGAATAATTAATCAAATAATAATTAATTATTTTATCCTAAGTTGTGAGTGGGTTTAATATATTCCAACAAAGCTTGATTATATGATCAAAGTTTAAATTTCCAAGTGTCCTATTCCAAAGCCATATTTCATTATACTTTCTTAGATCACATTCTTCTTTTCCTTTTTTCCAGACATAGAAATTGGTTTTTGTTCTTATGCCATTTGCAACCAACTGTCCCAAGGGTACAAATTTTAGCTTGCAATCTTTAGAAGTGAAACAACTTCACTTCCTTTGTCACACACCTGCCTAACACTAAGAATATTATGTTTTATTCCATCTACAAATAACACATCTTGGTGTTTCCCTTTCCCATTACTCAACTTTACCATTCCTTTTCCTTTAATTTTCCCTAGAGCATCATTTCAAAAAGTTACATTTCTTGATTTATTTTCACTTAGAGATAGAAACTCACTTTTATCACCAGTCATGTGCTTGAAACATACATTGTCAATATACCATGGGCCTCTTCTCCTTGAACAAAAATCACTAAGACACATTTGTTATTTTCTTTCTTCTTCCAAACTTTAGCACTTTCATTAGAGTAATTCAATCTTGGGTCTATTTTGTAGTCCTTAAGATGAATGTTTGAAGCCTTGTGTCCAAAATTATGACAAACATAACATTCTAGCTCATTGTATAGTAGATCAAAAGAGTTGTTATATCTATCATGCTTTATTCCTTTAGTTGTGAACTGAGTTGTCTGTTTTTCTTGTTTACTTGTTCACTGTCTTGTTCTATGTCACAACAATTGAATGTTCTTTGATTGCATATTTCTAAAATTAAATGCACAGTTTGCAACTTTGTGGCCAAAATTAGAACAACAATAACAGTAACCATGGAAAAACATTTGGTAAATGAATCTTGGTTGTCTTCCCTTTTGTTGTCATTGTTTCTGAGAAATCCTTGGTTGATAATTATGGTCTGAATTTCTAATTATGGTACTTATTTCAATTGCTTTTGTTTGCATAGTATGTTCACATTCTTACTATTTGCTGCTTGAACCTTCTTCATAGCCAAGACATGCTTTTAACAATGGGGACCTCTGCTTACTCAGAATGTTGTTCAGTTCTTCTGAATCTTTAATACTTGGAAGATTTTGGTAATACAGAGCTTGAAATTTCTCCAATTCTTTCCTAGTTGTAACTACTTCTTCCAAAGCTTCACATTTCTTTTTCCCTTCTATTAATTGTTGTTTTAGAATATCTTCTATTTTCTTTTCCTCTTCTAATTCCAATTTTAACAGGCCAATATATTCAATTGGTTCTTTACCATTCTTTTCATACTGCATCAATAATAGTTTTTGTTTCCTCTTCTTTAGTCTTAGTATGTCAATCTCCACCAAAGAACTGATTAGTTCACCTTCCATATAAACCATAGCTTCTTCATCATTCAGGTCACTTCCTGTATATTCATTTCCAAAATATTCTATGGCAATACGTATGAAGTTATTCAGTTCATCTTCACAAGATGAATCACTATCTATTTCTTCTAAAGAATCAACATCATTTACACACAAGATTTTATTTTTATATTTAGTATCTTTATTGTATTTATTGACTGTATAGTTTTTGTCATCATTGTAATATCCCGAATTTTGGACCTAACACTTATTGGCATGATCTCCATTAATTATTATGTTACCTTGATGTTTTATTTTGATATGTTGGGTCAAATACCCCACTGCATATGAACATGATGATTTGTTTGATATATTTGGCATAAGCCAATTTCATATGATATAAATATGTTTTCTTGTGTTGGGCATGGACCCTGAAGCACATGGTTGATGAGATGTTTTGTGTTGAGTGAGGAGCTCTGGAGCAGATGGGTAAATTGATGTTTTGTGTTCAGCAATAATCTCTAGAGCACATGAGTACTTATATTTGTGTTGAGCAAGAAGATCTAGAGCACATTATTTTTTAGACATTTGTGTTGAGCATGAAGCTTTGGAACACATGAAAAGATAAATTGGAAGTGTTGGGCATAAGCCCTAGAGCCTTCCATGTTGATGCTGAGCATAAGCTCTGGAACATCGGATCCTCGACCATTATATCCCTAGGTGTATCCTACAAGTACATCCTAGCATTAGCCTTGAGCAATGAGCTCTAGAATTGCACTAAGTTTGTAACTACCTATTTTTAGTGTTGAGTATGGACTCTAGATAAGCGCTAGGAGTTACTGGAAAGAATTAATTATGTCGAGTGAAAATGACTCAAGAAAAATATTGATCTCATCTGACTTATTTATAAGTGATTAAATGAAATTTCAAATTTCTTTATCTCATCAAGGACTTAAGAACTACCATGTTATACGAGGGAATCCAACATGCAATGATGTTTAGAGTTTCCTATCCTAGTAGACCTAACCACTTACCTGATGACCTTAATGAATAAAGTGTCATAAGTTTAGGAATCATAACACATGATACCCAAATACAAATTTTAACAAATAATATATATATTACTATATATTTTATACATGGTATGTATAAGGAGTAGGCATAGTAATAATATTAATAATATAAGAAAGAAGGAAAAGATCCATCTATTATTATTATTACTAAAAGAAAACTAAATATTATAATACTTACAAAAGTCCAATTAGGAACTAGTTAAAAGTTCCTAAGTTAAAATATTAAAAGTACCGAAATTGAATAAAAATGGTGAAATCAAGAAATGAAATGATTCTTGATTTAACTACCCGTTTGACGGAAAAGTCTTTCTATAAAGTCCCAAGGAAAAGAGATGCTTGGGGATATCTTCCATATTTTTGGAGTCATTATTCTTTCTCATTATTCTCAAGAGTGTTCTTGGAGAACAATTTCCTAAGAGGAAAAAGGAGAACTGATCCAGACCTGAAATACCACTTAGGGAAGCCTCACCTTAGGAGCTCTAATCTACTTGCATGTTCGAACTAGCCCAAGGGGATCCTGATTAAAACTAGGGAAAGTTTAGGGTCATGTTTGGGTGTAATGTGGTAGTTCCCAAGTGATTCGGTCATCTATACAGAGGTCAAATCTGCCTATGAATTGTTAATGCTAAATAATTCAGTGTGTAGGTTTCATCCATCGAGATAGACTTACCTTCCAGGTATGAGGTTCTTGGCTTCCTATATTTCAGTATCTAGTATAATTTATAGTTATAACATGAAAGTGTTTATGCTTAAATTCTAACCCTATGTTGTTGGAAAGGGGTTGGGGTGAGTGAGTTGCGCAGTGTTGCGGCAGCTGTGCAAGCTCATGCGGTACCGCGCAAGGGCCGTTTAGTGCGATAAGCGGAGAAGTAATTGTTTTTTGAATATTTTATGTATATGTTGACCAAATTATTCTTCCAAAGCTTCACATCTCTTTTCCCCTTCTGTTAATTGTTATTTTAGAATATCTTCTATTTTCTTTGCCTCTTCTAATTCCAATTTTAACAGGCCAATATCTTCACTTGGTTCTTTACCATTCTTTTCATACTGCATCAATAATAGTTTTTGCTTCCTCTTCTTTACTCTTAGTATGTCAATCTCCTCCAAAGAACTGATTAGTTCTCCTTCCATATCAACCATAGCTTCTTCATCATTCAGGTGACTTCCTGTATATTCATTTCCAAAATATTCTATGGAAATCATATGAAGTTATTCAATTCATCTTCACAAGATGAATCACTATCTATTTCTTCTAAAGAATCAACATCATTTACACAGAAGATTTTCTTTTTATATTTAGTCTCTTTATTGTATTTATTGACTGTATAGTTTTCTTCATCATTGTAATATTTCAAATTTTGGACCTAACACTTATGGGCACGATCCCCATTGATTATGATGTTACCTTGATGTTTTATTTTGATATAATTGGTCAAAGACCCACTACATATGAACATGGTTATTTGTTTGATATATTTGGCATAATCCAATTTCATATGATATATATATGTTTTCTTGTGTTGGGCGTGGACTCTGAAGCACATGGTTGATGAGATGTTTTGTGTTGAGTGAGGAGCTTTGGAGTAGATGGGTAAATTGATGTTTTGTGTTGAGAAAGAATCTCTAGAGCACATGAGTACTTATATTTGTGCTGAGCGAGAAGCTTTGGAGCACATGAGTTTTGAGTCATTTGTGTTGAGCATGAAGCTCTGGAACACATGAAAAGATAAATTGGAAGTGTTGGGCATAATCCCTAGAGCCTTCCATGTTGATGTTGAGCATAATAATTGGAACATCGGATCCTTGGCCATTGTATCAATCAATGTATCCTAAAAGTACATCCTAGCATTAGTGTTGAGCGAGGATCTCTAGAATTGCAGTAAGTTTGTAACTCCTTGTTTTTAGCATTGAGTATGGGCTCTGGATAAGCACCGGGAGTTACTAAAAACAATTAATTATGTCGAGTGAAAAAGACTCAAGAAAATATTGATCTCATCTGACTTATTTATAAGTGATTAAATGAAATTTTGAATTTCTGTATCTCATCAAGCACTGAAGAACTACTGTGTTATACAAAGGAATCCAAAATACAAGGATGCTTAGAGTTTCCTAGCCTAGTAGACCTAACCACCTACCTGATGACCTTAATGAAGAAAGTCTCGTAAATTTAGGGATCATAACACATAATACCCAAAGACAAATGTTAACAAATGATGTATATTATTAGATATTTTATACATGGTATGTATAAAAAGTAAGCATAGTAATAATATTAATAATATAAGAAAGACGTAAAATATCCATCTATAATTGTTATTACTAAAAGAAAACTAAATATTATAATACCTACAAAAGTCCAATTAGGAACTAGTTAAAAGTTCCTAAGTTAAAATATTAAAAGAAGCTAAATTAAATAAAAAGGGTTAAATCAAGAAATCAAATGATTCTTGATTTAACTGCCCCCTTGAATGAAAAGTCTATCTATAAAGTCCCAAGACAAAGAAAGGCTTGGGGATCTCTTCCATCTTTTTGGAGTCATTATTCTGCCTGATTATTCTGAATAGAGTTCTTAAGGAACACTTTCCTAAGAGGAAAAATGAGAACTGATCCAAACCTTAAATACCAGTTAGGGAACCCTCACCTTAGGATCTCTAAGCTACTTGGATGTTGGAACCATCTCTGGGGGATCCAGATTAAAACCAAGAACGGTTCATGGTCATAGTTAGGTGGAATGTGGTAGTTCCTAAGTGATTCGATCATCTATAAAGAGGTCAAATATTCCTATCAATTGTTAATGCTCGATAATTGAGTGTACAGGTTTCATCCAATGGGATAGCTTTACCTTCCAGGTATGAGGTTCTTGGCTTCTTATATTTCATTATCTAGTATAATTTCTGGTTAGAATATGAAAGTGTTTATGTTTAAATTATAACCCTATGTTGTTGGCAAGGGGTTGGGGTGAGTGAGTTGCGTAGTGTTGCAGTAGTTGTGCAAGCTCATGCGGTACCACGCAAGGGTCGTTTAGCGTGATAAGCGGAGAAGTAATCATTTTTTGAATATTTTATGTATATGTGGACCAAATTCTATTGTAATAGGTCAGTGGCGGTTAGAAGTTAGTTAATAGTGGAACCTTGATGTAAAGGAATAAGCCTATTTATAGATCCATTTTTGTGATTATAGACACGAAATTATTGAGGGGCATAGCAACACACTTGGCGCACTCTGCTATGTGGATATTTTTCTGTCTTGACTACAATTTTGTCTGGGGTTCTTTCTGTTGCAATATTCGGTTTTGGAGAAGGATTGTATGGTGTGTCATATTGAGAAACATTAATATAATATGTGTTGAGTATGGGTTGATCCTTATCTATTTTCATAGATATGTTATGATGTGGCAGCGCTGCTTTTTGTTACAATGATTGCACTATGACTTATATAGGTCTATTATGATGCTATGACTCCATTTCTGTCACAATGATGCGATCTAGTTTCTCATTTCTATGTTAATGTGATCTGTTGATGATCCGATGGATTATTCATCTTCAAAAATTTACACTAATCCAATATGTTACAGTAGTTATTAATCATATTTTTTTGACTCATATGCTAAACATATTGTGATGACTAAGTGTTAGAATAATCAACCCATAGTTTACCCACTTAGACATTAATTTAATTATTTTTGTCTTATTAGCCTAGTTCATGCGTCCCACCTTGTGCAAGTTATCTTTTACCTATCCATAGTGGTCAAACTTGCCTCATTTGACTCATGTAGCACATGGAAAAGCCCAAGGAATCAAATCTACTTTATTCCTGGCCTCCTAGGTGCCCTTCTACTTTTTCTGCTTTATTCCCTGCTGTTTCAGTGTTTTAAGGCAAATAGAAAAGCTAGACTAGGTGAGGTGAACTAGTTTTTTGTCCTCTTCATCCTCCACTCTTTTATCCATACAAAAGCATGTATGAGATGCCATTCCAACACTCTTTATATTTCCTAAGACATTTTTCTAATTCGTGAGCTCCATGACAGATTTGGGATCAGCTTTTTACACCTATGGGGGATTTGCTTATTTTTAGTAATCCTGCTTTATGCTAGATTCAAATTGCTCCTCATGCATTCAAATCCATGATGTATTTTATTTATAAAACAAACTATTTTATTACAGGGTTGGCTATTGTACACTGATTTAATACAGTTTAGTGTTCAGCTCCAATTTCAGTCTCTTTTGTGAGTGATTTTACATGATCAATTGTTAATTTTTGTGAGTAAAATTAATCTATCACCTGGTTCAATTTCCACATGGTATCAGAGCCATTGTATATTGTTTTATCTCCTCCAAAATTGTTTTGCAGGTTCGACATCAGTGACTGGGAGCCTTCTACTGACAGCCATGATAGATTTTCTAAGCTATGGATCAATCACAGAAAACTATCTTGACTCTCTTCAATTTATTTGAATGGAAAGCAAAGATGGAGATACTATTTAGAGCGAAAGGCCTCTACAGGGTGACTATGGCAACAGAAGCAGATCCCAATGCAGCTGCGGATAAGATAAAATGGCACAATAAGAGGGATGAGGCTTATGGCCTCTTGTGTCTGAGTATTTCTAGAGACCTCCTTTTCCATCTTGATGGATTGACATCACCGAATGAAGTATGGGAGAATCTTGCTGATCTTTTTGGAAAGAAAGATGAGATGAGGGGACATCAAATAAAAAATGAGCTGATTTCTCTGAGTCCAACAAGCTTTGAATCCCTGCAGCTATATTTCTCCAAGTTGAAAGCACTAGTTTTGCAGCTGAAACGGTGTGGGATTGAAAATAAAGATGATCAGCTCGTATTTTCCATCCTCTCAAAGCTAGGCCCTGATTATTCAGTATTTCTATCGACCTTCTATGCCACAAAACTGACAGCTCAAACCTAGAAGATGACTAACCTTGTAGATTTCATGGAATCTCTCACACAAGAACAGGATACGTTGGTGATGATGGGCACCATCAAACCATCCAAAGATCAAGATTTGATTGCTGGAGATTTGAAGGTGGATTCAAAAAGAAAAAATAAAGCTAAAAATACACCTGAGAAAAAGAGAGACAAGAAACAATCTCCGGAGGATCTACAAGGTCCCAAGAAGAGCTACCAGAAGAAGAAAAACAAAGGTGAAATGAACAAGTGCGCATACTACAATAAAGGAAATCAATCTAAAAGCTCTTGTATAAAAAATCAGATAGACATGTTGACCCAACTCCTGGAGAAGAATGGCATCTCCCTTCTAGAAAGCTCAAAGAAGAGAGAAGGAGGATCAAGTTCAGATAACAGAGAGAGAGTTCATGTTCTAGTTGCTGGCACATCAAGCTCACCTAGTTTTATCATTGATTCTGGAGCTTCAAGACACATGAATTCAACTAAGGAGGCCTTCTCCTCACTCGACAAGTCGAAAGGACCATCTATAGTACTGGGAGATGACTCTCTCACTAAAAGTTTAGGCAAAGGAAGGATAGATCTTGATCATGGTCAATTCAGCAATGTGTTGTATGTACCTGGTCTTGCCTCCAACCTCCTATCAGTGTACCAGATGACCCACACTGGGTCTCCTAAGAAATTCATATTCTCCCCTTATGAAGTTGAGATCACAAAGATCTCAACTGGTAGATTCATTGCAAAAGGAGTTGCAAATCATGCTCAAAAGGTATACATGTTCTCACACTTCCTACCCTACTCAAACCCCTCTGCTCTTCTAATTCATGCTAATGAAGCAAGCAAGCTTTGGCATGAAATATTTGGCCACCTAAACTACAAATATCTTTCTAATCTTAGTGAAAAATAGATGGTCATAGGGTTTCCCAAGATAAAATTTTTCAAAGGAGTCTGCCAAGGTTGTATCCTAAGAAAACACCCAGAGCATAAATTTGAGAGAGCTAGTCATGAGAGAACCTATGCACCCCTCAAGCTGATCCATAGTGATGTTACTGGCCCATTCCCTCATATTTCCATGAGTCAGGCAAAATATGCATTGAATTTCATTGATGAATTTTCTAGGTATTGCTGGGTTCACTTCCTGAAACACAAGTCTGAAGTTTTTGGCCTATTCAAAGTCTTTAAGGCTTTGGTTGAAAACCAGTCTGGAAGGAAACTCAAGACCCTCAGATATGACAATGGTGGTGAGTATGTCAAGTCCAAGTTTATTAATTATTGTGTAGATGCAGGTATTCAGATGCAACATTCTATCCCTTACACACCACAGCAAAATGGTGTTGCTGAGAGGAAGAACATATCACTGAAGGAGATGGCAACATGCATGATGGAGGCCAAAAATTTGCCACCAAAGTACTGGGCCAAAGCTATCAACTGTGCAACCTATATTCAAAATAGGGTGCCTCACAAACATCTTTATGGCATGTCTCCCTTCGAAGCATGGAGTGGGCACAAGCCAGATGTGACCCATTTCATGATTTTTGGCTCAAAGGCTTGGGCTAGAATTCCAACAGAGAAGAGGAAGGCTTTGCAGCCCCAACGCCAAGAGTGTATTTTTGTTGGATACTCTAAAGATTCAAAAGGGTACAAGTTGAAAAATTTGAGCACAAATAAATCCTTCATTGAAAGGTGTGTTCAGTTTGAAGAAGAACCCCTTGCAGCAGTGGAAGTTGGTGAAGCCTCTTCACCACCTGAACCTCAAGAAGTAAGTAAATAGTTTGTTGAACATGCTGATTCTGATTTTTATAATGGAGATGAGTTTATTGTATACCCTAACAGCCCTACAAGGCCAAAATGGGCATCCAATACACTACATGTAGCAGGAGAGCTAGTTGGGGATCCCAATGACCCAAGGAGGACTAGATCTCAATTTGAGAGTGGTCTGTGCATAAAGGATCATATGTTTGCTGAAAGATGTTATTTGATGGTGGATTCTGATCCTCGAAAATATGAATAAGTAGCAGGAGATCCAATATGGAAAATAGCCATGAAGGAGGAGTTCAGCTCACTCCAGAAGAGCAACACATGGGAGCTAGTGGATCTTCCCCCAGGGAGAAAACAAGTACAGTGTAAGTGCGTCTATAAGACCAAATTTGTTTCTGATGGTTCAACACTAAAGTACAAGGCCAGATTGGTAGCCAAGGGCTACTCACAGGTTCATGGAATAGAGTACAATGAGACCTTTTCCCCAGTGGCAAAGATGGATTCCATCAAGCTAGCCTTAGCCATTGCAGCCTCAAAGCAATGGGAGGTACATCACATGGATGTAAAATGTGCCTTCCTGAATGGAGATATCACTAAGGATATATATATGCAGCAGCCTCAAGGTTTTTCTACTAACCCTTCTCTTGTGTGCAGGTTGAGAAAGTCATTGTATGGGCTAAAGCAAGCCCCCAGGGCTTGGTATGCCAAGATCGATAGCTTCTTGCTATCACTGAATTTTGTTCAGTGCAAATCAGATCCAAATGTCTATTTCAAGTTAGTTAATGGTTCATTAATGATCATTGTGTTATATGTTGATGACCTCCTTATTACAGGAAGCTCACAGGCTAAGATTGCTTCCTTAAAGGGTGCTATGAACCAAGCCTTCTCCATGACAAATTTGGGGCTCTTAAGTCAATTTTTGGGGCTTGAGATTGCTCAAACCAAATATGGAATAAAATTGCACCAGTCCAAATATGCCTTGGACTTGCTGAACAAATTCAGAATGAAGGATTGCAAAGCAAGAAAAACTCCTTTCCTTTCAGGAGTGAAGCTGGAAGAAGCTGATTCTTCACCTATGGTAAACAATACATTGTATAGGCAATTGATTGGATGTTTGTTGTATCTGACACATAATAGACCTGATATTTGTTATGCAGTAAGTGTGGCTTCTAGATACATGGATCAGCCTCATGAGATCCATTGGAAAGCAGCCAAAAGGATCCTTAACTTTGTTCAGGGAACAAGGACACATGGGATCTTCTATAAAGAAAAATCTGATCTTGATTTGATTGGATTTACTGACAGTGATTGGGAAGGTGATAGAACATATAGAAATTCCACATTAGGATATGTGTTCATGCTTGTAGAAGGGCCAATCAGCTGGTCAAGCAAGAAACAGAGTGCCATTGCACTCTCATCTACGGAAGCAAAGTACAGAGGAGTTGTTAATGCAGCAACTCAATGTTTATGGTTGCAGGGTTTACTTGGAGAGTGTGGCTTCGAACCAGAGTACTCAACTACCATCTAATATGATAACTAGAGTACCATTCAAATCTACAAATATCCAGACACATTGAGATCCATATGCACTACATCAGAGAACTTGTGCATGATGGCACCATTCACCTACTCTTCTGTTCATCTTCAAAACAAGTAGCTAATATATTCACCAAAGAATTTTGTGAGAATACCTTCAGCAATCTCAAATCACTGCTGGGGATTTCTAATCATGCTGTGAAAGCATGAGTGAAGACAAGATTCTACAATTTTGTTTTACAGTCCATGTTTAAGTTAGGATTTTCCCAAGTTGGTTTTGCCTCTTTCCTTGTTTAAATGGACATGCAGTATGTAAAGGGTGACTAAGCCTTGTTGCTAGGCCCTATAATTTTCTGATATATTACTCATAAGTCAGGCTTAAGGGGGGGTGTTAGAATAATCAACCCATATTTTACCCACTTACACATTAATTTAATTATTTTTGTCTTATTAGCCTAGTTCATGTGTCCCACCTTGTGCAAGTTGTCTTTTACCTATCCATAGTGGTCAAACTTGCCTCATTTGACTCATGTAGCACATGGGAAAGCCCAAGGAATCAAGTCTTCTTTATTCCTGGCCTCCTAGGTGCCCTTTTGCTTTTTCTGCTTTATTCCCTGCTTTTTCAGTGTTTTAAGGCAAATAGAAAAGCTAGACTAGGTGAGGTGAACTAGTTTTTTGTCCTCTTCATTCTCCACTCTTTTCTCCATGAAAAAGCATGTATGAGCTGCTATTCCACCATTATTTATCTTGCCTAATCCATTTTTCTAATTCATGATCTCTATGACAGATTTGGGATCAACTTTTTACACCTATGGGGAATTTGCTTATTTTTAGTAAGCCTGCTTTATGCTAGATTCGAATTGCTCCTCATGCATTCGAATCCCTGATGTATTTTATTTATACAGAAACCTATTTTATTATAGGGTTGGCTATTATACACTGATTTAATATAGTTTAGTGTTCAGCTCCAATTTCAGTCTCTTTTGTGAGTGATTTTGCATGATCAATTGTTAATTGTTGTGAGTAAAATTAATCTATCACCTGGTTCAATTTCCACATTAAGCTTGGTGGTTAATATGTGAACAGCCATTAGTTATGGGATGTGTACTTATCGCATGGGATGCAGTTATTTCATGGCGCACAGTTATAGCATGGGCCGCGCAGTTTGCGCACCGTCGAATGGAATATCGAATGGTTAACGCGGCAAGTATATACCCTCTAGTGGTCTTTTGCACCATTAAATGATGCTTCTGATGGCTAGACAAGGGTGCACGATTACGGTTCGCTGCGACATACATACCGCATTGCTCTGACACATGTATATATCGTGGATGCTGCGACATTTGAGGAGTAGTGGTGACATCAAATGGTTACATGTTTTGCATTTGGTGCGTAGTTTAGTATGGTACAACACCTATGCGTGGTGGTCATTACCACGTGTTGAGAGTCAACATATACGTGGATTTAGTTGCAACGGTTCGGGGATATGGAATGTCGTGGTAACATTACGCTTGTGCAGTGATTTGGCAGGATTGCATGGTTCAGTTCAGCATATGGTTGTAATGATAATAAAGAAGATAACAACTGTAGTGGATGAATGGAACCTGTTACTTGTCCTCTGACTGAATGCTTAAATAGATTATTCTGGCCACATTTCTAGTGGGATTCAAATGGTTAGAGCATAGAGCATTGTCTTTCTGAGAAGAGCTCCACTGTGAAATGTTCGAATGTTGTTTCTTTTTTTTGAAGTTGACCATTCTCTGTTATAATTTGTTTTCTTTGCCTTCTGAAGGCCATTTTTTAATTTTCAAGAGAGGTCTTAAATACTTCGTACATCATTCTATTTACAGTTGCTGAAGTTGATTCCAGAACCATTTTTGTACCATTTTAAAGAGATTAATTGGATCGGTACCCATTGGAGAGGGACTCAGAGACATAGCCCAGTGAAGGGGGTGAACTCCATTATCAACTTCTATTTGTGGCTCTCTGATTCTGTGTTTCTTTTTATACCTATTCATCTTCATTTTATTGTTCTCTTTCTGTTTCAGCTTGGTTTCATTACAGTTCACATTTCACTTCTATTTTTGAGCATTTAATTCCGTTAATGCTATTCTATGAAGTAAGAAAAATGATAAACGCATTATTTATAAACTTTTAATGCACACAAGTTGAGGTCTGATGGATCATATTATGGTATCAGAGTAGGTTAACTGCTTGTGCAAGTTTGTGAATGCTTACTAGGTCTAGGTTAAAGCTTGGTGAAGGAGAATTAATTGAAGGAGATCCTGAGATTGGCTCAAGGAGAACATTCTCAAGAACCATGTCTTCTCCACGAGGGGAAGAAGAAGGACATATAGAATGGGAAAATCCTGTTATTTCTGAAACTGAGTTTTTGGAGGCTTTTATCGGCATGAAAGCCATGATGGAAATTCTACTCGATGAGAGAGAAAAAAGGAAGAAGCCAGAAGAATGATCTTCACCCAAAGATGCAGAAGTAAAGAAGGAAGAAAAGGGTAAAGGAGTAGGAGCTGATGGTGATCCTCCAAACTAACTTTCTCTTCTTCTCATACTTCTCATTCAAATAATGCAAGTCCTAATATTCCTTATTTCAAATTGGATGTAAAATTTGAATTACCAATTTATAATGGAGATTTAGATGCTGAAAAGTTAGACCATTGGATCAAGCAGCTTGTAGTATATTGCATGGTGCGGGGCATTAATGATGACCATTCCAAGATTCAATTGGCCACTTTAAGAATGAGTGGTATGGCTCTTACTTGGTGGGAGAGCAAGATTCAGCAAGATCTTTGCAAGAATGGTAAAATTATTTCAGTTTGGAATGAATTCATTGAAGTATTAAGGAAGCAATTTTATCCTTTAGGTCACATGCAGCAATTAACCATGAGTTGGAAAATGTTTAGACAAGCTAAAGGACAAAGCATTCAATATTATACTCATGAATTCCGAAAGAGGGCTATTGCATTGAATGTTTCATTAGATACACATGAAACTATTCTTAAGTATATTGGTGGCATGCATTCTTATTTGAAGCATACTTTCTTGATGTTTAACCCCAGTAATTTGGATGATGTATGTGTTCAAGCCACACATTTAGAAGATAGGGGTAAGCATGATAATGATGCTTTTGTGAAGAAATCCTTTAAAGTTGACAGCAAATCAAAAGGTAAAAATAAGATGGCTACTATTAATAAAGAAGGTGAAAATCCTACATGTTCGCATTGTCAGAAGGGACATGATGTCTCCAAGTGTTGGAAGCTTCATCCGGAGTTAAGGCCAAAGAAGTACGGAGGAAACAAAGATAAAAGAAAAGCAAAAGCTACTGCAACAGTTATTCAATACTTAGGATCCGACTCAGGTGATGAAACAAAGGCTACAGCTGTCGGAATCCAGGGTAAGAATAAACGTATCTCACTTCCCATCGATGCAAAACCAAGTTCTAGTGCAAGTACAAATTTGCCATCTACTTTTAATACAAATGATAAAAATAGAAGTGCAATGTTTCATGTTCATGTCATTAGAAATCACACAAAGATTGATACATTGTTTGATAGTGGTTCACAAGTAAATCTGATATCAGAAGAAGTGGTTAGGAAATTACACTTAGTTACTATGCCTCATGAAACACCCTATCCTCTTGGTTCAGTTACTAATGATACACAATTGCAAGTTACAAAGAAATGTGTTTTGAAATTTGCAATCACTGAAAACTTCATGGATGAGGTAGAACTAGATGTAGTACCACTTGACATTTGTGGAATTGTACTTGGGAGTCCATATTTTTATGACCGGAAAGCAATCTTTTATAGAGAGCAGAATAAGTACCAACTTTTTAAAGATGGCGTGGAATATATTGTACGAGCACATAAGACAAAAACAAACCTAGCAAAAGTTTTTGCAAGACAAATGAAGAGGCTGGTAAATGCTAGTAAGAATTTTGTGTTAATGATGGTTAAGATGAAAAATGATGAGATCTCTAAATATTTTGAAGGATGTGACCCAAAACATAAATCTGGACTGATTGAAATTATTTCTGAGTATGATGATTTATTTCAATATCCAAAAGGGTTACCACCAAAGAGAGAGATTCAGCATGAGGTACATTTGCAGCAGGATGTGCCACTCCCGAACATAGCCATGTACCGGATGTCTGTAATGCAGAATGAGGAAATCAAGAAGCAGGTTTAGGAGCTTATTGAGAAGGGGGTCATTTGGCCAAGCACTTCTCCTTGTGGCTCTCTTATAGTCTTGGTTCCGAATAAGGATGGGTCTTGGAGGATGTGCATCGATTATAGGGCCCTTAACAAAATCACCATTAAAAACAGGTATCCTCTTCCTCCCATTGATGATTCACTTAATCAGTTGAAACATGGAACTTTCTTTACAAAATTGGATCTGCATAGTGGGTATCATCAAATCCGTGTTGTTGAAAATGATGCCTGGAAAACAGTGTTTAAAACAAAACAGGGTTTGTATGAATGGCCTGTGATGCCCTCCGGGCTCTGTAACGCACCTGCTGCTTTCATGTGGGTCATGAATGATGTCTTTCATCTATTCATTGATGATTTTGTAATTGTGTATCTGGACGATATCCTTGTGTTTAGCAAAACCTAGGAAGAACACATTGTACATGTGAAGAAAGTTTAAGATGTACTGAGGAGGGAAAAGCTTTATGTAAAAATGTCTAAATGTGAGTTTGCTAAAAATTCTTTAGTATATGTGGGCCATATTATTGGTGGAGGCCACTTGCGAGTGGACCCAGCCAAGGTTGCTGTCATTGTAAACTGGCCACGGCCTAACACCGTTACTGAAATCAGAAGTTTTCTGGGTGCGGTTCAGTATTGGAGGAAATTCATTTCTGGGTTTTCTTCCATTGCTGCTCCATTACATGCATTGACAAGCATCAAAGAAATTTTCCAGTGGGGAGGCAAGCATCAGAGAGCCTTCGACACTTTGAAGGAAAGGATCAGCACAGCACTAGTTATAACATTGCTAGATTTGCAGTAGCCATTTGAGATCGAAACCAATGCCAGCGGGTTTATCATGGGAGCCGTTTTGATGCAAGGGAGGAAGCTAGTCTGTTACCATTCAGAAACATTCTCTACTGTGGTAAGTAACTATCCGACTTATGAAAAAGAGTTGTATGCTTTAGTGTAGAGTGTGAAGAAGTGGAAACATTATATCATAGGAAAAGAAACAATCATACATACTGATCATCAGCCACTTCAGTATTTACAATATTAAACTAAAATACAACAAAGTAGGTATTTGAGATGGATGGGATTCTTGCAACAGTTTCATCTTGTAATTAAATACAAAAATGGAATTCATAATAAGGTAGCAGACATGTTATCGTGGCCACCTACAAATGCTTCAATCATTCTTCAAAACAGTTCATTAACACATGAAAGTTATATTGAATAGTATGCATAAGATAAATATTTTAAGAAAGTGTATGCATCACTAATACATGGTAAGCAAGAAGAGAACTATTATGTGCATAATCAACTCCTGTATCATCTCGGTAAACTCTGTATTCCAGAGAAAGAGAGAGTGCATGTGATTCGAGAAGCACATAGTTCATTGATTGCAGGACATTTTGGAGTAAGTAAAACACTGTCATTATTGCAGAATCAATGTTATTGGCCTCAAATGCAAGAAAATATAGCTAAATACATAAGAGGTTGTGTTATGTGTGCAACAAGTAAGCCTAGCAATAGGAAATTGGGTTTGTACACACCTCTTCCAGTTTCTTCTCGTCCTTGGGAAAGCATTTCTATGGACTTTGTAGGAGGACTACCTATGTCTAGAAAAGGGCATGATTACCTATATGTTGTTGTGGACAGATTCAACAAAATGTGTATCTTAATGCCATGTAACAAATAGATCACTGCTTAACAAACAACTCATCTATTCTTCCAGAATGTTTGGGTACATTTTGGGCTACCCATGTCTATTGTATCTGATCGGGATTCCCTATTCTTGGGAGAATTCTGGTCAACTTTATGGGAGCTTATGGATACTAAACTTAAGAAAAGTATAGCTTTTCATCCATAGACCGATGGGCAAATAGAGGTAGTAAACAGAACAGTGATTTAGCTGCTCAGAGGGTATTGTAGTAAACATCATAAACTTTGGGATGAGCAGTTGCAGTATATATAGCATGCTTACAATCATGCAGTTCATTCTTCCATGAAAAGATCTCCTTTTGAAACTTGTTTTGGTTGTCTACCAAAAACACCAATGGACTTCTCTTTTGGAAAAGACGTAGTGGATGGACATCATGATGGAGATAAAGCTCTAAGGTTCATTCAGAGAATCCAAGTGGTGCAGCAGGTAGTTTAGGAACAGTTGGAGAAGAGCCAGGAAAAGTACAAAGCTAGGCATGACAAACATCGATTTGATCATGAATTTCAGGTTGGTGACAGAGTTTGGTTACATATCACCAAAGAAAGAATGAAAGGTGAAGTTAAAAATCTTAAGCCTATCAGGTATGGTCCTTTTGAGATCTTGGAAAAGATCGGTACTAATGCTTTTCACTTGAATTTACCTCCATACATGCAAATTTATTTAGTTGTCAATGTTGAGAATCTTAAATTGTATGAGGCTCCTATGATCATGGATGAGGAAACTAACATACAGATTCCTTTAGTTGATGATATGGCACTTGAATATATCGATGAGTTACAGGATGATGTTATTCTTAACATAAATGTAAGAACTTAATGAAGGAGGAATACTGAGTACCTTTGAGTGGGGCTTAAAGGCATGCATCCTAGCAAAGCAATATGTATGAAGATTGGAAAAGTGAGGGATCTGTACCCTCACTTACTTGTAGAATGATTTAGGATTTTGGTGGTCCAAAATCTCTCCAATGGGGAGGAATGAACCGGTGGATTATTCATATTCAAAAATTTACACTGATCCAATATGGTACAATAGTTATTAATCATATGTTTTTGACTCATATGCTAAACATAGTGTGAGGACTAAGCTTCGTGGTTAAGATGCAAATAACCGTGCAGTTATGGGCTACGCAGTTATCGCATGGGCTGCGCAGTTATCGCAAGGGCCGTGCAGTTATCGCATGGTGCGCAGTTATAGCATGGGCCGCATAGTTTGCGCATCGTCGAATGGAATATCAAATGGTTTGCGCAGTCAATTATATACCCTCTAGCGGTATTGTGCATGGTTAAATGACGTTGCTGACAGCTAGATAAGGGTGCGCGATCATGGTTCGCTGTGACATACATATCGTGTTGTTGTGACACATGTATATGTCATGGATGCTGTGACATTTGAGGAGTAGTGGTGACATCAAATGGTTACGCGGTTTGCATTTGGTGTGCGGTTTAGTGTGGTGCAACACCTGTGCGTGGCGCTCATTGTCACATGTTGAGAGTCAACATATACGTGGAGTTAGTTGCAACGGTTTGGGGATATGGAATGTCGTGGTAACATAATGCTTGTGCAACAATTTGGTGGGATTGCATGGTTCAGTTCAGCATATGGTTGTAACGATAATAAAGAAGATAATAGCTGTAGCGGATGAATGGAACCCGTTACTTGTCCTCCGACTGAACGCTTAAATAGACGATTCTGGCCACATTTTCGGGGGCATTTAGATGGTTAGAGAACAA
>LPNX011069730.1:125798-199078 GCA_001517045.1 Pseudotsuga menziesii | reverse complement strand
TGTGCTTGCCCCCAAGGTCACACCTCTCCCACTTTCTCAAGTGAGGAGACAGCTTTCGGAAGATTTATGCTGCTGGTGTGCAATCGGCGGACAACAGGCCTTATTATTTTTAGAATTCCAGTTGAGCACAAACTCTTTCTTCTTTTGATCATAATGATTATTATTCTTTTTGGCCTTCCAGTTGGCCATGCTCTCCTTCCGATTCTGTTCATAACAGAAATTGGCTTTCCTCATAGCTTCTTCCAGAGTTTTTGGATTGTCATACTCAATCCTATCCTTGATGTGATAAGGTAAACAGCTAAGGAATCATTGTACCTTCAGTTTTTCATCTACAAGGTATGGCACATACCTAAGCAGACTTAAAAAATTGATGTTCAAATCTTTCATAGTCATTGAACCTAGTTTAAGCTCATAGAATTCTTTTTCTCTCTCTTCATAGTACTACTCAAATAGAAATTTCTTTTTAAAGTACTTCTTGAAGGTACTCCAATTTACGTTCTTCTCTCTTATTCCCTTCACTCTCTTTAAATCTTGCCACCATATATCAGCCTTCCCTGAAAGATTGTAGATAGCCATTTTAGCCTTTAATTGGTTAGAATAGTATAAATCTAGAAGTACTTCTTCATCCCAAATAACCAGGATTCTGCTTCCTCCCCCTTCTTAGTTTCTCCATTGAATGTTGGTGTTTTAATCTTTTTAAACTCCCCAGAAATTTCCTCATAAGGTTTATATTTTCTCTTTTTAGTATAATGGTTGGCATCACTCCTATCACTAGTGGAATGAAAATTATGTTGATCACCAAATACCTCTGAAGATGAGCTGCTTTCATTTTTAGTATGTTTAATCTTTTTATATTTATGTTGGTGACTTATATCTTCTGAATCAGCTCTTTTACCCCTTCCCTCAGTTTGAAATCTTTCTGTTATGATCTGATTCAGCTTCTCCCGAGCTCTCAGAATCCTTTCCTTTTCTCATTTAACAAATTCCATTTCATATTTTAAGTCTTTTACTGTTTGTAAGAGTTCCGAGGAATTAGTGGTTATGTCTTCTTGTATAGGGTCTCTTTGTAAGTTTTCTTGTTCAGTAAAGGGAGATTCCTCTTCCGCATATTCCTTCAGTCTTTCCATACCTATTGTTAAACTTCAGAAACAATTCCTCTGTTGAATAACATTAAAAGAAATTAACATCAGCAAAATAATTTAAATTCACTATTCCATAAAAGCAAGTTGGGCTTCATCAAGGCCTAGTGTTTGAACCTCACTTGGACACCACATGTCAAAACCCAGAATTTTCACAAAAATTAAAATTTTTTAATGTAACATAAAATGTCTATAGTCGCACTTTGATAACTACTAGCGGCTAGCGGAAAATTGAAACAGTTAACAAAAGTAGTGATTAACTTCAACACATAAAAACTAATACTACTTTAATTTTGATATGTTATGTATATAACCTGCAACCAGCTACTTCTAGCTATACTAATGATTGATTTTGTCAAGTAGGTGAGAAGTTATGTTCTAAACTAGGGCTTACTTAGCAATTGCTAACTCAGCTAGATTTCTGGATCTTACAGGTTCAACAGGTAAATTTTGAACAAGTAGGAGTTTGTTAAAGCGTTAAATCCATATGTATTTCTTTAGCATATATAAAATGCTAGAGTAAAAATTGATTGTTAGAGTTCAAGGATACTAAGAGGTAAAGTAACTTTCTTTGTCATTTTTGCATCTATGATAGCATTTTAAGTTTAGTAGTAAAGACTAATATCCTTGATATACTACTGTCTTTCACCAGCATCTCTTTAAAGTTATAAGCCAATTTCCTCACAAGTTTTATTGATGTGCATAGAGCTCATAATTTTATATAAAGATGCTTTTACTGAGACAAGCATTTACTAATATTGCTATGTCTAGTATCTAAATGTTTTTTTATAAACATGAATATCAATTTAATGTTTTCATAAGAAAAGCTTACAATAGATTACTTAGCTCCACACTTAATTCTGCTCTAATAGAGAAGAATTATCAGCTACAGTTATAATGTCTACTTGCATTAAAAGTCATTGAGATTCAATTTTGACCTTCCAAGTTCATCATGTCACAAGTAATGTCGTAAAAAATACATTACTATAACAATTATTAATATCAATAAGTGATACTATTTTTAACCATGGATATTCTTACTATCTTTTATTTACCAAGTCTAATCTAACATTGGTTTGATTCATTTAGAGTTTTGGTTCCTTATGGAGACCAAAAGATCACTAAATTTCAAGAAGTTTATCTTACACCATGGCACTATAGACTATATACAAATGTAAGAGTTATTCTAGGGTGTAAATACTATCTACTTTTACTTATGTAAAGTTGATTTATAAACTAATTTCTCACCCATTAGTATTTACTTAACACTAGTTCTAACAACGTAGTCATGTATCATAATGTTTGTATAAAAGGTTAATAGTAGTACTATCAACTTATGATCAAGGGAAAATACTCTATTGATCTCTCCATAATTGTTCTACCAACAAAATATTACAAGGTTTTCATAGAATAAAGGATAACGATGAAAACATATGTCTTGTTCTTTACCATTGCTTGACTTTATGGTTTATCATTGTAATGATATGATTTTGGCTATTATTTAAATCATTGGAAATAACAAGTTTTATCCGACAGTGTAGGAGACTATAGTGATCGACCCACTGCTGACTAAATATTTTAGTGACCACGTGGAGAAGCCTCCACCGTGCAATGAACGATTTAAGAACTTGCATCGTAACCCTATCTCCTTCATTCTTCTACGAGGGTTTGGCTTTGCACTATCTGGTTTCTCCGAGGCCATGAGAGGCTCGCTTGTTCTCATTTTTCAGCTCCATTATGTGTGTAGTGAAGTGCTACAACTCTTGTGAAAGAGTTGAGTGATGTTCAACTCGTATCTTGGTTTCTTTCTACAAGAATTGTGTTGTTGTGAGGGTGGTTTTACTTTCTCAATAGTTTAGAGTGTTGGTCCCTTACATTTCCATTGTCATAGCTTTCAACTTCCTTCATCGTTGGTGTAGTTTGGAATGTGAACCCCGCTGCCTCTGTCACAGGTTAGCATGAGGTTTTGTTCTTCAAGGTGATATTCGTCATGCTGGTTCAATTCCTCCTCGGCTCCATATTTCTTCGCCTTCAGGTAAAGATTTTACCATATTATTATTATAAAATTCAAGTTACTATTTTGATATTAGAATACACAGCTTCTAATTAAAGCCTTTGATCTCGCTTGCAGGTTACAGTTTGTATTCGGGCTTGGAAGAATTTCTCTCCAACTCTAGTTAACTTCATGACCAAAATGGGTAAGCCCCGATTTAACATGGCATATCCCTGCTTGCAATGGTTAAGGGATAAGGGTTACAGTTGGAAAGGAAGCACGACTTCTGTTCCTCCATTGTTTAGATGCTTAGTTTCAATTATTACTTAGTTTTAGTTATTAAAACCCTTTCCTATTGCAGGGTAGCTCCGGCTTCTATGCCGTGACTTGTATTTAGCTTTTCTTGACTTGTAAAAAAAAGATTAACAAACCTTATGGCTAAGTAATATCATGCTCTGTTTCTTAAAGTATGGAGGTTCTTCCTGTTCTCATGGTCTTTAATTGACCTCTGTTTCGAATACTCTATTATTTATACTTTGTCTTATAAATGATATTATTGTAAGTTGGGTTATTCTTCTTCACTGTCAGTGAATTAAATTTACTATTAATGATTTCTCTTGTAAATGAATAAGGTTAATGTAAAGACTGTAACTCAGTCGTAAAATAAATCTATAAATTTATATTTATCAGTTAGGTTAAAGTAGCTAGGGTTTACTGGAAAGGAACCCTTGTATAGATTTATTATTGGTTTCTGTTTACCTCTATTTCGTTATTACAAAAGTATTGGTGTTATTTAATCGGTTTATGAATTATTTTTAAAAATAAGAGTTTATAAATATACTATAAATTCTTGAAATAAGATTGTAACTAGTCTAATGCATAACTTATAGTCTTCTAGTTTAATTTGTTTACTCTGTTTATTAAAGAATATGATTATAAAAAGATAAAAGAAGAACTAGGGTTTCGACCCTCAGGTTTAACTTGCACAGGTTATGAGCTTGTCTGGTAAATAATTATTTCTTAAATAGGTAATTTCTTAGTTTTATTCTATTTACTATTTACATTTATATTTGTATTTGTTTACTGTTCTGTAACTTAGTAAATATTTAGAGCTTTGTAAGGATTAAAACATTAACTCTGTAACTTTGATTACTTTTCATTAATAAAGGGTTTGTAATCATAATCCTATTATGGTTTATATTAAATAATAGTTTAAGATAATAGATTTAAAGTGTGGTTAATACCTTGTTTATAAACCTAAGTGTATCTTCTATAAACATTTATTGTATCGGTATACTTTTTACTATAACTCTAGCGTAGTTTTACTGTTTCTTTTCCAACATTTTTATTTGGTTATACTCAGTAAAAACAGTAAACATAAATAAACCATAACACTGTTCTTTTTATAATAATTTAAACATTGGAAAAATTACTCTGCTATCTACAGAAACATAATCCTATATTTTATTTTCATTCTCTTATGAATATATTTCAACTACTTAAAGCATTCTAACTGTGCTAGAGTACGACCTGGTTTCCACGTGTGGAAAAACACAGTCTACAAATTTATTTTCATTCTAACACATTATTTTCTAAATCAATTTCATTTCTTTAACAATCTAATAAGAACACTAATTCTAACATTTCATAATCTAAATTTTAACATTCATATACCAGTCAAACTAAGATTTATTTGACTAATACATTAAAACAAAATAACATAGAACCTATTTAGGACAGCCGACAACAACATTAGGAGTCCATTCCTCCCTACCAATCTCCTAGAGACCACTCAAACAAAACCTCCTCAGGACCCCCAATCCTGTTCCTGGTCTCCTTGGCTGAGAACTGGTGGAGAATGCAAACTGTAGAACCCTCTGTCAACCGACTAGTTCAATATCCCAGTAAAACACTCTGTTCTCAGCGGTATAATATTCAGCTTAAAAGCTACAACTAGATCAATCAGCAGTTATCCCTCAAACACTTTCCATATCTCCCTTCCATTGAATTTATCTGAAGTACATTCATTCAACCTGAATGATCACTTCTCTAGAATGAGCAGCCTTAGCTCTCTTCAATGGGAATTTTTATAAAGATTGCCTAGGTCTTTTGGGTCAGTTTTCATTAATTGAGCCACCTGCTCTGATTCCACTTTCTTGGGGAATCATGACCCCAAATGTAGGGAGGTTGCCACCTGCAACAGTTGGAAGTGGTTTGAGGATGCTGCCACATGTTAGTTTTATCTCCACCCAGTCTCCTCCACGAATTTGACCAGTAAACACTCTTTTAACAGCTCTCCTAAGCTATTGTCTCCTCCTTTATTTTTTTATAAATAAAATATTCATAATTTACATTAAATATCCTTGACCCTATTGAGTCATCAATTACAACTTAGCATAAAATTTAACATATTGTCCTCAAATAATATAAATTTTTTTTTGCAAAATTGGGGCATGTGACACAATCTCTCATAAAAGGAGGAAATATTTAAGATAGCTCTGAGATTCGAATGGAGGGGTGTCCCAATCACTCTAATGTGCTACAGTAAAATGGAAATGGTTTGAGAACTTGAAATAACACTCCATTAATGGATGAGAGCTGCTCCATATCTCCAATACAACCTGAAATGAGAAGGGAAGAAGAGGGGAGAATGGGAATACGGGACTTGGGGCACATCACCCAAGAGACTGAGGATCACCACTCAAAAATGAAGCTTAAGCTTCAATCAATTACAAAACATACATTAACCAAACTGAATAATGGAGTTGGAAATTCCCTTAAGTATACCTTGGGTGACTTGTTGATAAATTCATTCACCTATTGAACAAGTAACCCACTTTCCAATCCTGTTCCTAAGCCACGAGTGGCCCTCCTTGATGGGATTAGCAATTTAGGTTTGCAAATGATATTTATTTGTTTGTATAACTTAACAAGTATGAATCTTAGTAAATGTTTCCATGTTTGTATCCTCCAGTCCAAAATAAAAAATGCGCCCTCCTTGAGTAATTAGCAAGTTTGTGCATAAGGTAATATTTCCTTTCTTTTCATCATTGCACCAAATTGGAAACTAATTTGGATAGTTTCTATCTTTTCTATGACATGTTTCATTTTTCTCTTTTGCATTGTTTCCATTTTTCCATCCTAGGCAAGTTGCCTAACACACTCTCCTTCCTTGACAACTCATTTCCACCATTAATTATTTTTCATAATAATTAACTAATTACAAATAGCATGAATTTATAAATTGTTGATGTATTTGTAACTTTGGAATGTATTCAATTGTATATCTTATGTATTGTACCCCGATGTTTATTTCAGGAAGACTTATCTATAATGTAATTGAGTCATGTCATGCCTCGATGTTTCGATTGAGAAATTCATTAATGTAAACAAGTCATGTACAATCATTGAGGTTAACCCTCCTTGTTGATCGGAGGGAAAAGTCCCCACAGTTCTGGGGTACTAGGGTTATTAGACTCTCCTAGAGATGTCAGCCTTAGTAAGTAATTGTTAAGTGGGGTTGACATGTTGAAGTGGAAATTAACTGAACGAAAGAATATAAATAGAGAGTGAGCCTCTCTATTTATCCAACACACACTCACTCACTAGGATGCATGAGTGAGAGAGGAGAAGCTCTCTCCAGTGTGAGAGAGAGAACAAGCTGTGGAGATCATCTTTTCTATTTTTAGGTTTTACTATTGCCATTGGTGCTCATTCTATCTCTGAGGAAGTTGCGGGGTTTTCTCCGTTATGGTTTCCCTGAGGAAAATTCTTTGTGTCTCTTGTCTCTTGTGTTTATTGTTGTGCATGTTATTCTCTTAGATAAGATCCTAAGATCATATTGCTCAAATGATAAAAATCTAACATGGTATCAGAGCTAACCTGAGAAGAAGACATTGTGCAGCTGCAGAAGCTAGGGATTCTTAATTTTTGGGTCTCTCTCCACAATCCATTAGCAAAAGTATACTAGGATGACTCTCCATTGAAGGGAACATCTTTCTGTTGAAGCAGAATTTGATTCCGGGCATTTTCAATTTTTGGTGCGGGAAATTAGGGCTTTTTACAGAAGAGGAATTTTTTAGTGAGCTCGGCATAGGATTTCTCTCCTCATAAAAATAGAATTTTAGAGACCTGGGTTTAGATTTTTGGTTGGGTGAAACTGCAAGAAATTCAAACCCTAGTTTGAGCTCGGGCCTAAAAAACCCTAAAATACCGAAACTGATAAGTTTTGGTACATTCACTATATTCTAGGGATTGAAGAAGTCTCAATGTCCAAAACTTTCATAGGTCGAAGATAAATTCTTGATGTACACTATATCCAAGTTTAAGCATCAGATTCACTATATTCTAGGAGATATGATTCCTCCAAGTTAGGGTTCCAGTATCTTCCAGAATTCATCTCTAAACATGACACCTAAGGAGAATTGCTATATCTCAGGCTAAAATAGTCCTAATGAAATTTATGAATCTGTTCCAGAACTTGCATGGAATTTAATTTCTTTGGTGAAAGTTTCAAACCCAGAAGATGAAATAGTGACACGTGTTCGTCCGTACAACTGTGCTATGTTGAATAGTCCTGAAACAGGTCACCTTGGGAAAACGCTCATAAGTCCCAATGGGTGAAACCAATTCTAATGAAAGCTATGGTGTTGGAACAAGGATAGATAAGCATACCTCAGTATGAAATTTTAGACATAGAGGAGAAATAAGTTTAGATATACCCTAGAAACAGTGTCAGGAATTTCTGCAGAAGAAATTGGAAAACTAGGGGTTCTTGTTCTGGGAGATTCCCTCCACTGTTTTCAAAAAAGGAGTACATTGAACAGCTCACTTTGAAGAGGTATATATTTCTAGCCAATCAGATCTAAAATATTCTTAGTTTTGAAAATTAGGGTTTCTCTGACAAACCCTAGATCAGCCAGCTCCAGAACTAGGACAGACACCTCAAATCGATAAGATCTAATATTTTTCTATTTTCATTTGAGGTTCTCATTTCAAAGTGATCTATCACATCAGCTTGATGACAAGCTTGGTGAGGCTGAAAACTTCCAAGCATGGAAGTATAGGATGTCACTAGTTCTTGAGGGAAAGGAATTGGACACCTACATAAGTAGAGAGGTTCCAATTCCAGAGGGAGATGAGGCTAAAAGCCTTACACAAGAATAATTTGGTCAAGGTCAAGAAGATCATTGCTGATTCAATCACAGATCAACCTGTACCACAAGTGTCTTCCCTAAAGACACTAAAAGAGATGTTTGATTCCTTGACCAAGCTATTTGAAGGGAAGAACGTAAATCAGAAGATGGCCTTAAGAAAACTAGTTGAAGAATGCAGAGACCATACAGTCATACTTTACGAGGGTCTCTCAAATCAAAGAACAACTTGAAGCAGTAGAAGAAGAAGTGGAGAATGCAGAATTTGTGATAACCACCTTGAATGGCCTCCCAGGATCATGGGATTCATTCTTTCAATGGATGTGTGCCAGAAGGAAGTGATTACTATCAGCAGGCTTTGGGAAGAGCACACACAAGAAGAAGCTTGACTCATAATAAGAGAAAAGAAGATGGGAGCAACTAAAGATCATGCTCTCACCATCCAAAGAAGATCCCTCAAGCGATGAGTAATATGATGGACTCAACTCTTGAAGAAACTCTTATCCATCTTAGAATTTTGATAAGAAATGATGAATGAAGAATATGATGAAGCTGAAGGCTCAAGAAGGAGTCTACCCACGAAACAAATAAAGATAAGTATTCAATTGTCATTTCATGATATTGTTTTTGTTATGCATTTGTTTATATTCAATTGATGTATTATGCATGTTATAATGTTTGCATTAATGACAGTATACTATTATTATGCATGTGATGGGTAAGTAGCTCATGGTGCTATACAACTCTCCATTGCTACTTATCTAGAATAAAACCTCTTTGCTGACATATTGGATTAGTGCACAATCGCAATGTTGTCCTGGCAGAGATGGAAGGCGTCTAGAAATTTTCTGTGAGATATGGTTGAATGTTGTATTGGCTAAAATAGTTGCATAATCATATATCTTGATGCAAAAGAATTTTTCATTATGAATATACCTTACGAAATGTTTCTAATCATACAACTAATTCATTTGAATTATAGGAAAGATTTCCTAAAATCACCTACAAGCAAAGAAGGATGAGACTTGTTCTGAAGAACAAGTGATGACAGTTCAAGATGAAGAATAATATGACAAATGTAGTGAAATCATTGATGTAGAACCTTCCAGCCATGAAGAAGTAACCAAGAAGAAAGGGAAGACCAGTTCAAGAAGAATGATGTCTAGGATGCAGTATCGATACATCAAGGAAATTTTGTAGTTCCATCATGCAGTAGATGGAAACATCGTGGGATACAAGGCAAGATTCGTAGCACGAGGCTTCTCATGAAAAGAAGGCATAGACTATGAAGAGACATTTGCAGCCATTGGGAGTTGAGACACATGAAAGGAAGAATCATGTGTGCAAATGAAATAAGGCCTTGTACGAGCTTAGAAGACACGCATGGGATACCACATACATGAGGATCTTGATGAATATCTGAGCCTTTGCTACAAGGTTGAAGATGAAAGTCTATAGAGGATGACAAGCTCATAGATGGATGTGAGAATAATTTTTGAAAAAATTCAAGATAGAGGATCTTGGTATCCAATGATCCTAGATGGATACATAGAATATTAGTAGCATAGGAAGCTACTTGTCACTCTGGTACAGAATGTTTCAGTGCATAGAGTACGAAAGACAAAAGGAGAATGATGCTTCGCTTCAGAGGGAGTGACTGTAGAAGATCCTAAGGGTCGACATGACATGATGGATAGATTACTGATGACTCTAGGCCTTATTGAGAGTAAAGCGGATTCCAACCTTTTCTTCAAGGTTGAAGGTGGAAGACCAGTGGTGCTTCTGTTATATGTCGATGACTTGTTCCTGACAAAAAATAGGAACTCATTAAAGTTGCAAGAAGGAGACGTGTGCCGAGTTCGAGATGAAGGACTTGGATATGATGCACTACTTTCTAGGCATGTAGGTGTGGTAGAATGTGGATGGAATATCCCTGGGATAATGGAAGTATGCAGTAGAGATCCTGAATAGGTTCAGGATGATGGAATGCAAGGCCATGACCACACCTATGGCATCGAACCTGGAGCTATTGAGTGTTTCTTTATTAGAGACGTTTGATGCCATGATGTATCATCAGATGGATTTCTCCTTGATGTACTTGACAAATACAAGACCAGACATTTGCTTTGCTGCGAACACATTGAGACATGTTCACCTGATGGTTGCAAAGCATGCAGTGAGGTACCTGAAGGTTAACAGTAGAGTATGGGCTCAAGTATTATACGAATCAGAACATTAACTTGGAGGGTTATATGGATTTGTATTGGGCAGATAGTGCCATTGATAGGAAGAGCACTTTGAGATGCTACTTCAGTATGAGATCATGTGTGATCTCTTGGTTTGTCAGGATGGAGTCCTGCATGGTGCTGAGTACAGCCAAGGAAAATATGTTGCCACTTGCTATTTGGGAGGTAGTATGTTTCTTTTGAAAACTACTATTTGATTTGATTGATATGACTTGCATGTTGGCATGATGCAAAGAGGAGCAGTGAAGCTCCAGTTTGTGATCCAGATCGAGATCTCTCGAAAGAGGGAGTTATAGCATAGCTAGTGAGATAGGTTGTCTAAGCATAAATCCTGGTGAAGCTTGTAGGTTTCTCACACGTAAATGGTCCTATAGGTTGTCCTCAGATGTAATTGGTCCTGGCGAAGCTCGTAGGTTATCCTTGGACGTAATCAACCTTGATGTGATTGTATGCTAGAAATGGCCAGAGTGAAGTTTGACTACTTCAGGGAGAAGCCTGGTGTTCTCCAGATCAAGGTTCCTTCCAAGGGGAAGTGATGATTTCATGTGCCCTCTGACATGGTGAGAGGATTGGTTTCTTCCATGGTCAGATGTAAGTGTTGTACCTTTCTAACATGGTGAGAGGATTGGTTCCTTCCATGGTCAGATGTAATTTTTTTTCCTTTCTAACATGGCGGTAAGATTGGTTCCTTCGATGGTCAGATATAAGTGCTGATGCCACATCCAGTATGAAAAAAAGGACTAGCTCCGTGATGACACATCTAGTATGAAAAAGGACTGGCTCTGTGTAGATGCCACATCTAGTATGAAATATGACTAGCTTTGTGATGCCACATCTAGTATGAAAAAGGAATAGCTCTGTGATGACAGATTCAGTACGAAAAAGGACTAGATCTGTGTAGATCCCACATCCAACATGAAAAAGGGTTGGCTTTGTGATGACACATCTAGTATGAAAGAGGAATAGCTCTGTGTAGATCCCACATCCAGCATGAAAAAGGGCTGGCTCTGCGATGACACATCTAGTATGAAAAAGGACTAGCTCTGTGTAGATCCCACATCCAGCATGAAAAAGGGTTCGCTCTATGATGACACATCTAGTATGAAAAAGGATTAGCTTTGTGTAGATCCCACATCTAGTATGAAAAAGGACTAGCTCTGTGATGACACATCCAATATGAAAAAGGACTGGCTCTATGTTGGTGATACATCGAGTATGAAAAAGGACTGGCTCTGTAGATGTGCATCCAACATGAAAAAGGGTTGTCTCTATCGATGAAGACCTACATGGAGGCTAGGCCTACAAACAACATGAAAAAGGGATGGCTCTGTAGAAATTCATGTGATGAGAAGAATGGAGAGATAGCACCATTTGATTAAAATAGCAGAAGCAGTGATGATGATGATCAAGTGATGATCCAGCTTTGATGATGATCTAGTGATGATCTAGATCAAGTAATGATCTAGACTTGATGATGATCCCATGATGATCCAGAATTGATGAAGATGACTCAACGATGAAGATGACTTGAATATGAAGATGACTTGAAGATGAAGACGACTTGATGATGATCTAGATGATACAGAGAAGAAGACTCGTGCTGATAAATTGTGTTGAGATAATACCTTCCTAGTTAAGAGGGAGTGTTGATGTTGTTAACACTCCATTTTTAACAGTTGATTCACAGGCTTGACAGAGGTTCGGTAAGGGTTCCAGCCCCTCAAATCTCATGTGACCATCCTTCAATGAGGAAAGTAGCAGGTGTGTTCTAGCACTGGGCACAATCCCTATTCAAGGGCTACGATTGATCGAAGGAGGATCAATGGTTCTGAACCACTTCAAGTGAGAAAACATGCATGATAAAAGTTTATGTCCCGAAGTGCGAAATGTGTTAAAGACGGGTGGCTTTCGACGATTGAGATGAAGCCTAGGGCAGATCTACGGCCTACAATAATTTCGTATTCCATACTTGTGCAGACAAAGCCGTAATCTCAAATCGTGAAAAGAGGTAGAGGTTGCAAAGATCAACGGTCACGATGAAGAAGAGGACAGATCCATGGCTAGGGTTCATTTCACAAGGCAAACTAGCACAGACAAATATTTGTGTTCTTTGTTGTGAAAAAGGGTGGGGCCCACTCTTATCGATGGCTGCAGGAGGGTCAATCTTGATCGACGGCTCAGGACGTATCATGATCCAAACTTCCCATGGTGTTCAAAAGAGAAAGGTTGGAGATAGGATGAATGGAATGTGGATGACAGATATGGAAGATTATTTTGATCGAATGGCTAAGAAAGACTCCCAAGGTGCAGATCTCCCACCCAGTGTGGAAATGACAGCGAAGGGGGCGTTCACACATGTAATCTACCTCGTTGTAGATTGGTCAATTCCTCTTATGCCATTCGGAATATGCCTGAGGTGGAATTCTTGTCCAATGGCACAGTTTTTCTGGTTCGCGGGTGTGGCACATGTTCACTTCAAGGGGAGCCATCCCTGTGAGGTGGCTTTTACATGAGCTGGTCTACGAAAGGGAGGAAGGTAGCCGATAAATACACTACTCACATGAGGTAGAGCCTACATAATGTGGGATCATCCATTTCATGAAGTATGCAGCAAGGATCTATTGTACCAGATGGCATCCACAACTGCTCCCCACAGTAGACAGTAGGGCGCCACGGCCGATGAAGCCAAATGACTAGATCCCCAGTAAGTAAAGGATCACCTCACTTGTGTCTTTGCACATGTTGAGATTAGATACACTCGATGATAGAATGTGCAAGAATGCTAACTAGCCTATGCGAATATCAATCCCAAAAGATCTATAAATACCACCTTCAGTTCAACCAGAGTGAACCAACATATCTCCAAAAGAAGTTGAGTTCTGCTCTTCCACAAAGTTGTAGAGGCCTGATAAAGTTAGACGATGAAGATTTGGTTCAAAAAGATTGTCCATCTAGGGGTGTTGATGGTTGGTGAGTAGGTTGCATGCTCACTCGTTGCCTTGGTATTTGCATGCCAATGGTGACACCAGCCATCGGGGCCTAAACGTGATACCCGCATCTCCGACGACGTGAGACTTGGACACTTACTCCCCGTAGGTGTTTTTCCAGGAACCCCTGATACCATCACACCCACCAAAGCCTTCGTAGAAAGGAATAGACATTGACCATTCTCTGTGTAAATATTCTTCCAGATGAGAGTGTCAAGGGTTTAAATCCCTAACAACCCTGTTTGTGAAGTCCACTTTCCAAGGGTGATGGGGCTGGTGTAGATCTTCTACACCTTATTGCCTACGGGAGAATTCACCTCACTAGAGGTGAGGAGTATAAGAATGATGAGCCACCCCGCAGGTCTATATTAGCCAGAAGCGATGCGGCACTTCTTCCTGAGCCCACCTATAACAATGTTACCCAGCGGGGAAGGAGGTGGCGGATGTGACTAGAATGGAGAAAGATGCTGAATACCTCACTAGTGTGTACCCATGCGTAAATTTGCATTTGAACGTGGTGGAATCACACACATCAAATTATAGAAGCAGGCATCATACTCATCATCTGTCATGGTGGTTGAATACGTCAAAACTGTTATTCAAGCCGAATGCGACATCCAGCGCCACATTTTTTTTTCATGCATATTTGTAAAAATGTGGCGATAGTCCACTCTCTACACTATTAACGCCAGATGATGAATTGTAATAGTTTTTGGTTCTGTATTCTCAACATTAGGATTGTATAAAAATGCTCCCGAAAGAGGGAGAAAGGAGTTAGTGAATTGGATTGGGAAAAAATATTGGGATGAGGCTCCCATTTGTAAAGCTTGATACCTGTGTATGAATAAATCGCAGTGGAAGACTGTCATTCACAGCAGAGATTCCTGTGTTATTGTTTTTCCCAATAAGTGCTTTCCTTTTATGTGTAAATTGTGCTTTCTTGTTTCCACTCCATTTTGTTTATTGCTTTTCATGCCTGTGACATAGGGTATAGTGGTTTCAGAATTCATACTTGTTATGCTCTGACTGTTGTTCCAAGAATTAACAATGGTTCTTCTAAAGTTACATGGAATTCATCTCTCCGATGCTCCATGTGATGGACTATCCCTCCTTATCCTCTAAAACGCCCGCTAAAATCTCCTGATTGGGAAATCAGCAGCTATCTTGCCTCCGTTTGCTACCTTTCGTCATTCTTTCATCTGTAATCATTTCTTGTGCAAGTTTCAACTCTGTTTTCCCATGGTCCCTTATCCCCCGATAATCCCGCCATGCACCTTCCTCAACATACTTTGCCCCATTCAGGATCCTATCCCCTTGATTATGTTGATTGAAAATCCTTTGCAGAGTAGACTCTGGTGACACACAAGACTGAAAACCTTATGTTGAGGTACTCCAACAACCAATGAGAGATCCCTCTCTGACTGCATAGGGCCGGAGGTGCAACCTAAAGTGGTTATGCTATTACCCAGAAGCGAGCCCTTCCGCAACCTTTGGTTCAATTCTGGTGCTAACAAACTGGTGCCATTTCCAGGGACGAGATTGAATATCATCCATGGGAAGAAAAACAAAGATTCAAAGGATAAATAGTTTCTATGGGAAAACATAGATTCTTACATGTGAAAAAGGTTGTATCATTTTCCCTAGCGACTCCACTGAAAGATTCTGGAAGGTGACTCCACTGAGGAGACCGGTGGTCAGAAAGAAAGAGACGGGGAGAGGTATCAAATCTTCCATGGATTTTAATGAAGGGTTTATATCTGACTGTTGATGGTGAACAATGGTTAGACATCAATAATTTCATGTCTCTTTTCACCTGGTGACTCCATCTGTGAAGGATCCATTCTTCATAATGTTCTATGGCAGCTCCACTGTCAAACGGGGTTGCAAAGTTTGAGGAGCTGATTCAGTTTCTCCACCGTCAAGATGACTTCTCGGGCTACAAGGTATGCTCCTATGAATCTTGCTGCCATTCCTGGTTAACCCAATAAAATACCTCTGGTAAATTGGCAAACAGATCTTCCAAGATTCAATGATGAAAAGGGTGATGATGTTGCTATTCATCTATTTAGATTTCATAAGCATATACATAAGCTGGGAGTGGGGTGTCATGAAGATTATTTAATGAAACTCTTCATGTTTATTTTAGAAGGATATGCAAGGTCTTGGTATGAGGGGTTTCCAACAGGGAGTTTATCCTCCCTTAAAGACTTTCATACCATATTTCATGAATATTTCAAAAGGAATTATCCTTCTTTGTTGTTACTTCAAGATTGTTGCACACATGATAGAGAGTTCATTGAAAATGTTGAAGATGAGTGTGGTGATGATCAGTATTTGGATGAAGAGGTTTTAGATATCTTACATGAATATTCAGCTCAAAAAGACAGACAAACCAATTGCCATGATATTCAAGAAATTTCCCAGCAGTTAATATTGTCTTCCTTGACTGAAGCTGACATAGACCAAAGCTCAGATTCAACCGATTATATCTCTCTTCCTGAAATTGATGATGATTTGCAACATTCTTGTCTTTCTTTGTGTGACCAAGAGAGAGGTTGGGACTGCCAATCAGATCCTTCCTCATATTATTCAACTTCTGAATTTTTGTTGCAAGAAGAGGCCTCCCCTTCTCAATCAGAAAATTCCTTTTCACAACTGCAATCTCTTGAAAGTTACAATGCTTGTGTGATTGATTACACAGAAGATGATAGTTCTAGAAAATCTCAGTCTTGTAGTCCCTCCACATGTTCATTTTCTGAAAATTCAAGTGAAGAGAAATCAGATTTTGAGATAGTGGTTGAAGGAAGACCTCTGCATGTTGATCAAATTCATATTTCACCTAAAGACTTACATGACTATATGAAGATCTCCTTCCTTGAGGAAGATGATCAGCCTCTCACAATTTCTGTTAGTGAAGAAAACTTTATTGCAATCCAATATCAAAAGTATGAAAACCTAGTGGAAACTGAACATGTTGAAAGTGATTATTTGCCGTTGTGTTTTCCTACATTTGAGTGGTTAAAAAAGGGACTTAAATTTTCTGATCACAAACAGAAATTTGATATTGTAGATGAATGTATAAGTTTTCTTGGAATGGATGATGGGAGAGAAGGGTAGTTATGTAATCAATCCCAACCTTTAGAAAAACCAGCACTATGCAATGAAGAGTTGAATAATTAAGAAGAAGATGGGGTTTCTCAAATGGACGTTTCTTTTTGTTTTTTGAATTCAGAAATTTTTTGTCAAGAAGAAATCCATTTGCTCGATCCTATTGAAGAAATGAATGATGTTTCTGCTAAAGCATATAAAGAATATGAAGTTCTGAAATCAAGAATTTTAGATGAAGTTGTGGATTTCTCGCCTAGAAATTGTCACGTGTTTTCCTTGCATGGTTCTTTTGAAGATCAGTTTGAGAGCGTGCAAGGGAATTTACGATTGGTACAACCTTCTCATGGTAAGAAAATGGCAGAGTTTTGTAAAGGCTGTCATGTTTTTTATGATCCAGTGGTAGAGTACATGGAGAATATTGGCAGTGGTAATGGCTAGTTATATCTCTATTGTAAATATCAATTTCTTTATTTTAACTTTGTGCCATTAGGTCCTTCAGTTTTGGTTTTTGTCAAGCATGAAGAAAATTTTGGTTTATGGGATCAGTTGCTTGATTGGCTTCACTAGAAGTCTGATTTCACTTAGTTGGACTTGTGTACAAAGTTAGGTAAAGTAGGTAGGAGAAAATAAGCTCATATATTATCAAGCATTTCCTTCATTACTGTTTTTGGTTTGTTTCCATTTTCAGTTACCAGCACAGGTTTATAGTCGCCAGCATGATTTGCAAGAGTGGCATGAATTCGCTGGAGCAGTAGCATGAAGCTGAATGGAGGTGTCCAAGAAAAGATGAAGGCATCCCAATGGATTTGGCACTTGGTCTATGGGGGTTCTTCGCTACCTCACTGGGAGGATAGAATCACTCGTGGAGTCGGTTGTTAACACTCCATTTTTAACAGTTGATTCGAGGGCTTGACAGAGGTTCGGTAAGGGTCCCAGCCCCTCGAATCTCATGTGACCATCCTTCAATGAGGAAAGCGGTAGGTGTGTTCTAGCATTGGGCATGATCCCTATTCAAGGCCTGCGATTGATCGAAGGAGGATCAACGATTCTGAACCACTTCGCGCGAGCAAACATGCGCGATCAAAGTTTCTGTCCCAGAGTGCGAAACATGTTAAAGACTGATGGCTTTCAATGGTTGAGATGAAGCTTGGGGCAGATATACAATAATTTTGCATTCCATACTTGTGCAGACAAAGCCATAATCTCAAATCGCGAAAAGAGGTAGAGGTCACAAAGATCAACGTCTGCGATGAAGAAGAGGATAGATCCATGGCTAGGGTTGATTTTGCAAGGTGAACTAGCATGGACGAATATTTGAGTTCTCCATTGTGAAAAAGGATGGGGCCCACTCTAATCAGTGGCTACAGGAGGGTCAATCTTGATCGACGACTCAAGACGTATCACGATCCAAACTGCCCACGGTGTTCAAAAGAGAAAGGTTGGCGGCAGGATGAACGAAACGTGGACGGTGGATATGGAAGATTCTTTTGATCGAATGGCTAAGAAAGACTCCCAAGGTGCAGATCTCCCACCCAGTGTGGAAATGATAGCGGAGGGGGCGTTCACACGTGTAATCTGCCTCATTGCAGATTGGTCGATTCCTCTGACGCCATTCAAGATATGCCTGAGGTGGAAGTCTTGTCCAATGGCACAATTTTTTTGGTTCACGGGTGTGGCGCATGTTCACTTCAAGGGGAGCCATCCCTGTGAGGTGGATTTTGTGTGAGATGGTCTACAGAAGGGAGGAAGGTAGCCAGCAAATATGCTACTCACACTAGGCAGATCCTACACAATGTGGGATTGTCCATTTCATGAAGTATGCAGCAAGGATCTACTGTACCAGATGGCATTCACAACTGCTCCCCACAGCAGACAATAGGGCACCACAACCGATGAAGCCAAATGACTAGATCCCCAGCAAGTAAAGGATCACCCTGCTCGCATCTTTGCACATGTTGAGATCAGATACACTCGATGACAAAATGTGCAAGAATGCTGACCAGCCTATGCGAATATCAATCTTGAAAGCTCTATAAATACCACCTTTAGTTCATCCAGAGTGAACCAACATATCTTCGAAAGAAGCTGAGTTCTGCTCTTCCACGAAGTTGTAGAGGCCTGATAAATTTTGATGATGAATATTTGGTTCGAAAAGCTTGTCCGTCTGGAGGTGTTGATGGTTGGTGAGCAGGTTCCACGCTCACTCATTGCCTTGGTATTTGCATGCCAATGGTGACACCAGCCATCGGGGCCTAGACATGATACCCGCATCTCCGATGACGCGAGACCTGGACACTTACTCCCTGTAGGTGTTTTCCCAGGAACCCTTGATACCATTGTTCCCACCAAAGCCTCCGTGGAAAGGAACAACCATTTTCCTTTCTCTGTGTAAATATTCATCTAGATGAGAGCGTCAAGGGTTTAAATCCCTAACAACCCTATTTGTGAAGTCCACTTTCCAAGGGTGATGGGGATGGTGTAGATATTCTACACCTTATTTCCTACGAAAGAATTCACCTCACTAGAGGTGAGGAGTATAAGAATGATGAGCCACCCTGTAGGTCTATATCAGCCAGAAGTGATGCAACACTTCTTCCAGAGCCCATGTATAACAATGTTACCTAGTGGGGAAGGAGGTGGTGAATGTGACTAGACTGGAGAAAGATGCTGAATACCTCACCAGTGTGTGCCCATGTGGAAAGCTACATTTTAATGCGATGGAAGCACACACCTCAAAGTATAGAAGCAGGCATCATACTCATCATCTGTTGTGGCGACCGAATACATCGAAACTGTTATTCAAGCCGAATGCGATAGCCAGCGCCACGATGTTTGTCATGCAAATTTGTAAAAATGTGGTGATAGTCGACTCTCTGCACTATTAACGCCGAATGGTGACCTGTAACAGTGTTTGATTCTGTAGTCTCAGCATTAGGATTGTATAAAAACGTTCTTAATAGAGGGAGAAAGGAGTTAGTGAATTGGATTGGGAAACAATCCCGGGATGAGGCTCCCATTTGTAAAGCTTGATACCTATGTATGAATAAATTGCAGTGGAAGACTGTCATTCACAACAGAGCTATGTTTTTGTTTTTCCCAATAAGTGCTTTCCTTTTACGTGTAAATTGTGCTTTCTTGTTTCCACTCCATTTTGTTTATTTCTTTTCATGCATGCAACATAGTGTATAGTGGTTTCGGAATTCATACTTGTTATGCTTCGACTACTGTTCCACGCATTAACAATGGTTCTTCTAAAGTTACATGGAATTCATCTCGGCAATGCTCCATGCAATTGACTATCCTCCTTATCCTCTAAAACACCCGCTAAAATCTCCTGATTGGGAAATCAATAGCTATATTGCCTCTGTTTGCTACCTTTCGTCATTCTTTCATCTATAATCATTTCTTGTACAAGTTTCGACTCCATTTTCCCATGGTCCGTTATCCCCCAATAATCCCGCCATGCACCTTCCTCAACATACTTTGCCCCATTCAGGATCCTAGCCCCCTGATTATGCTGATTGAAAATCCTTTGCGGAGTAGACTCTGGTGACACACAAGACTAACAACCTTATGTGGAGGTACTCCAGTGACCAATGAGAGAGCCCTCTCTGACTGCATGGGGCCAAAGGTGCAGCTTAAAGTGGTTTTGTTGTTACCCAGAAGTGATCCCTTCTGCAACCTTTGGTTCAATTCTAGTGCTAACAGATGTATTTGTAACTCCGAAATGTATTCACTTGTATATCTTATGTATTGTACCCCAATGTTTATTTTGGCAAGTATCTATAATTTAATTGAGTCATGTCATGCCCCGATGTTTCGATCAGGAGATTTAATAATGTAAACAAGTCATGTACAGTCATTGAGGTTAACCCTCCATTGTAAGTCGGGGGAATAGTCCCCACAATTGTGTCAAGGTTAACCCTCCTTGTTGATTGAAGGTAAAATTCCCTAGAGTTCTCGGGAACTAGGGTTATTAGACTCTCCTAGAGATGTCGGCCCTAGTAAGTAATTGTTAAGTGGGGCTGACATGTTGAAGTGGACATTAACTGAATGAAATAATATAAATAGAGAGTGAGCCTCTCTATTTATCACACACACACTCACTCACTAGGGCGCATGAGTGATAGAGGAGAGTATCTCTCAAGTGTGAGAGAGAGAACAAGTTGTGGAGATCATCTTTTCTATTTTTGGGTTTTAATGCTGCCATTGGTACTCATTCTATCTTTGAGGAAGTTGCGGGGTTTTCTCCTTTATGGTTTCCCCGAGGAAAATTCTTTGTGTCTCTTGTCTCTTGTGTTTATTGTTGTGCATGTTATTCTCTCAGACAAGATCCTAAGATCATATTGCTTAAATGATAAAAATCTAACACAAATTAAATTCTTCCATAGTTTTAAATAATCAAAATTCCTAGGAATCATTAATTAATTCAATGTTTAACCCCTGGACACTTGACAAGGTCAACACTTTTAAGGTCCCTTCAAGGGAGGCACATGACATGTGTGGATTTCCACAAATTAAATAGAGCATCTGAGAAAGACAATTACCATGTTCCTTCAATGGAACGGATTTTACAAATGGTTTCAAGTGCGGAAATGTTTTCTCTGCTAGATGGTTTTTCTGGTTATAATCAAGTTTTGGTCACAACCTCCGACCAACTTAAAACTTATTTCAGAACACCCCGGGCACATATTCCTACAGGATAATTCCTTTCGGACTGATAAATGCTGGAGAAAAATTACAAAGAGCTATCGACATAGCCTTCAAAGGTTTTACATAACCATTTTTTCAAAAAAACGACATGATCATCTATTTGCATTGAGATTGGTTTTTGAAAGATGTAGAAAGTATGGGATTTCTTTGAATCCAAAGAAGTCAATTTTTGTATTTATAGAAGGTAAGCTTCTGTACTATTTTGTTTCCAAAGATGGGATGATAATTGGCCCAGAAAGGACAGAAGATATTGCAAAAATTGGACTCCCAAGTTCAAATAAGGCCATGCAATCTTTCCTTGGAAAGATAAATTTTCTCAGGAGATTTGTACCAAACTTTGCATAGATTGTTAGGCCACTAGAAGATCTAATTAAGAAATGTGTTTTATTTAAATGGTTTGACATTCAAAAGGATTCATTTATGAATATTAGGAAAGCTATAATGGATGCTCCTACATTGATTCCCCTTGATTTTGACAAAGATTTAATTTTGTACACATTTGCTGCTGATTTTTCTTATGTTGTTGTTTTGACTCAAAAACATGCAAAGGACGCAAAGATCCCTATCTCATTTATGAGCTCCACATTCAAAGGGGCTGAAATAAACTATACACAGATCGATAAATAAGCCTACACTATCTATACATTTATTAAACATTCCAGGCCATATCCGTTGAAATCTAAAACAAAGGTGAACGTCCCTTATGCAACTATAAGAAACGTTTTGGTTTAGGAGTTATGAGAGAAGCGAGCTCACTGGATGACTGCACTTCAGGAATATGAGTTGGAAATTAAGCCTTCCAATATTGTAAAAGGGAAGGACTTATGTTTTATAGAATCCTAATCTAACGACCCAGAGCAGGAATAACAATGTATTCATGAAGAAGATATGTATATAGACACAGTTGATGTTATTTCTGCTCCATATTTTGAATAGTATGATGTTATTAGGTTTTATATTACTCACAGGTATGCTCCTCCAACCCTATATTTTAAGAAGCATAGGACTTTGAGGTTAAAAGTAGCACCTTACCAATTTATTGATAATGTGATTTTCTGTAGAAATTATGATGGTGTATTTCTCAAGTGTGTAGAAAAATGAGAAGCTCACAATCTTCTATTTGAAATGCATGCAAGACCTGTAGGAGGACATTTTTCAGGTGAAACTACTGCACATAAGGTTTTGACAGTTGGTTATTACTTTCCTACATTGGTCAAAGATACACATATCTTCGTCAGAAAGATGCACATATCTTCGTCAGAAAGATGTGCTGGTAAGCTTAAAAAACCAGCCTTTCCCCTCCAACCTGTTACTGTCCAGTTTCCATTTCAACAATGGGGACTGAATTTTTTTGGCCCCATTACTCCTTCCTGTGCTTTGCAGCACAAGTATATCTTAACTATAATATATTACTTTACTAGGTGGGTAGAAGCAATTCCTCTCAGAGTTGCTAATACAAACTCGATCATATCCTTTTTAGAAAGTAATATTGTCACCAGGTTCGAAGTCCCTAAATCTCTTGTACTTGACAATGCCTCATATTTCAATTCAATTGATCTTACACAATATGCCCTTGAAAAGGGGATCAAAGTGAAGTATTCTACAAACTATTTTCCACAAGGTAACAACTTAGAAGAATTTTCCAATAAGAATATGAATAACATTTTAAATAATACTATGGCTACATGCCACAAATACTGGCACACTAAGCTCTTCAATGCCCTGTGGGAAGATTGAATCACTCCAAAATTTTCTATTGGAAACTATCCTTACTACCTTGTGTATGGAAAAGAATATGTTCTACCATCAAACCTCCTCCTTCCATCACTACAAATAGTATAATCTTTTTCATAGGATGATGAATCCTCTCCTCTTGAGAATCGAATTGACACACTTCTTAAATTAGAAGAGGAAAGGGAGAAATCCAAAAATACACTATATCAACATCAACAACTAGTTAAGAGGTGGTTTGATGATAAATATTTAACCAACCATGACTTTTAGGTTGGGTATCTAATACTGAAATGGGACAAACCCCACAAAGACAAGAAACACTACTCTAAGTTTCAACATTTGTGGTTAGGGTCATTCACTATTACAAAAAATCTTGGCCCTGGTACTATCCGGTTACAGACATTGGAAGGTTTCCCTAAGACCTATCCAATAAATATCCATCTCCTTAGAAGGTATTTAGTTTAAGGTAATATTTGCTTATCTGTACATAGGTGTGTTCCTTTGATTGGTTTTTCTTTTTTCGTTTGTTTTGTTTTGATTGAATTTTTATTTATTTTACTTCTTGTGAAACATGGTATGGACACAACAATTGGTTGCAGCTAGTAGTTAGTTTATCTTCAATATTTATAGAAAAGGAATTTCAACTTAGGTATGTCAAAAACCTTTACTCGTTTTATATCTGAAATGGTTCTTTCATGGGAATACAGTCTAAGATATATGCCAACTATTTAAATTAGATCTTCCCTCTCAGAATAATTATCTTTATTAACCCTCATGACGATGACTAATTTTTTATTAGCAGTCTGGTATTCCTGTCATGTTCCTCAGTGGTTAATGGCAATAAATATTTAACAACCCCTTTAAAAAAAAAATTTTTTTTTTTATCTCTCCTTGATCACCTTAAAACTGAATAAAACCACTTAAATAATTGTAAACTACAAGATAGAGGGGCTTATTACAAGCCAACCTATCATGTTCATAGACATTCTCAGTGAATGACATTACCACCATATGGTTCCCAAGACAGGGCAATGGCTTACAGTTTGCATTTGTAAACAATCTTGTTTTTCTTTTGGTTTTGACTTCAACTTGTTGTATTAAAGAACATGGGGTATTATCACAAGCCATCATGTCCATGTTCATGGGTCCTATTTTGGACTGGAATTATTGATAGGTGGTTACCAAGCCATGGTAATTGCTTTTGGTGTAAAAACTAAAAGAAAAGGAGTCTCTTGATAGAGCTAGCTTGTTTAGTTTCCAAGTAGGAAATTTGTGTGGCATTGCACCTTACCAGGGAAGTGGTGTTGTTTCAACCAAGTTGTTGTTAATTTCTTATCTATAAAAATAGAAAAGTAAAGAAAAAGAGAAGATATATTTTTGTGTACAATAATTTTTTGTATATATTCACCAATAAACAATCCACATTCAAAATGATTATCGGTTTGATGGCCTTGAGATAGATCAAATTTTCCTAGAAGCTTATCATAAAATTCCCTCCTATGCTAACAGTTTTCTTACAGGGAGACCCTATTATTTCTGAAACTTTTTCATCTGTTGAGTATTTTTATCAGTGGTTTGGGGCTAGGAAATGGCAATTATACATATTACTTTTGCTAGATATGGTTGTATTTTCATGAAGTTAATGTTCATTATAGAATTAAATATTTTCCTCACTAATATATCTTCTTTGAAATTCTCATGTTGATATGTACAGAGATAATTGCTTCACCCAGCGAGTCACCATTTGTTGTTGGCATAAAAAGATCCCATTTTAGTCGTTAAAATGCGAGCCCCATTCATTCATTAAGCCAACCTTGAGGGCCATGATTTCTTTATGGGTTTTTCTTCACCCCTATTGTAAGTACTATGTTTTGGTTTAATAAAATTTCCATTAAAACCTTGTTTTTTTGTTTTGCGGATTCTGGAAGTGCCTTTTTCCTTTATTATGTTTTTCCTTTCCGCAACCTGCAATCTGCAACATGCAAATGTAGATTGCAGAAGTCCCTTTTTTAAGGTTTTTGGAAAAATATTTTCCCGCAATATGTAACCCACAAAGGCAGATTGCAGATTCTAAAAATTCCTTTGTTTTATTGATGTTTGCTTTTTCATAGCTCGGAACTCACAAATGTGGATTGTGGATGTCGAAAAAACCTCTTGTCAATAAATTTACATTTTTTGGTTCTTCTTTCCACATCCTGCAATGCAAATTGTGGAAATTGTAATATCCCAAATCCCAATATTTTCTAATTCTATGCAAATATACTTAAATAGCCGGGCATGCAAACTACCATGCAAAATTCCCTATTTTATAGAAAAATTAGGGTTAGGGTTTGTAGGATATAATGAAAACTTACCACTGATAAGCTGGATGGAATGCTCCTGAGAGAATATGCATGCATCAAGAGATGAATCGAATATGACCTATTATCTTCTGATTCTGGTGATACCCCAGCAGCACGAACCCCAAATCAGCTAAGGGTGATGTTTTCAGTGAAGGAGGTGTCCGATGAAGCTGATGATTTGCAGGACTTATATCATTCCCATGCTAGAGAGAATACCTGGCACATGTAGAAATTATGAGGTCTCTAGGAAGGCTAGTGAATTTTTTTAGAGGTGTAGCTGCTCACGCCCCCCTGATCCTGAAATGGATGATAATTGCTCAGGATGAGCACGATCAGATCTAATAATCACCGGGTACTAGAGTATGATACCAATGATGAGAATGGTTCTTGGGTTTCAAAGGTAAACTAAGATCTGAAGACCCAGTGAATGATTTGGGATTTCCAACTAAAAACCCCTTACAGCTGCACATGTGCCCCTGCAACAATCTCTGTTGTATACTAGATAACTATGAATAAATGGAAGAGAAAATTGTGAACCTGTATGGCTTACCCTAGATGAGACTAGGGAAGATATCTCACTGTTGAAACCCCACTAGCGGAAGATGCCATCTCCAACCCCAAATGTTGTGCCGCACGCTGTGCTACTACTCAAGAGCTCCAAAATCAATTATCATCAAAAGTGTCTTCTCCATTCACTTTATCTTTCTTTTATAACTTTCAACTGTGAAAACCCTAAATTTTGACCTAATTAGGTCACTTTATCTTCTAATTTGTAGTTGACTTGCATGCATGCGCATGGAGACTTAACTGAGTGCATGCATCATTAAATAATGCTCAGATGTCATGCATGTAGGTGGCCTTTGGCTTTGGTGGCCCTATTCAACCCAATGGTGATATAATATCGATGCCCTAGATCTTTTGTAGATGGCATCAATATTCAGTTGATTCCTTGACTATCAGTACCCACTCGAACCCATAGGAGTCACATAGGTTAGCAGGTTGGTCCTCATTTCCTAGACAGAAGAGGCATTACAATCCTCCCCGCTCGAATTTGCTTGTCCTCAAGCAACTGTAGAGTTGGGTGCTATAATACCTATTCTGTCTCCCAAGTGGCCTCCTCTATAGGCAGATCTTTCCATTGAACCAAGTAGTCTTTGATTATTATGTTCCTCGGTTTTCTCTCTTGCACCTCTAGGATGCGCTCCAAAATCATAATCAATTTCCCTTCATCATCAAGGGGGGGTAGCTCTCAAATCCCCTATCTGAAGGTCGACCTATTGGATGGTCTCTGAATACTGCTGGATGTTGTGTGGCCTTATCTGGTGGTTTCTTGAAGGTAACAAAACACTTTGCTGCTCCCTCAATATCTCCCTGTTGGAGTACTGCCTCCATCCTATGTGATGTTGATGCTATGGGAGGGTAGGTATTCATCCTCTCAATACTCCCTTCTGTCCCTTTGCTCCTGTGAACTCCATCTCCATGTTCTGGTAGTTTTTGGAATACTTCCCTAGGGAATACATCCACTGAACTCCTAATACCACCTTCATGTCAAGTACATCCAACACATAGAATGTCTCTATCAGTGTATAATTCTTGAGTGTTACTGTTAATTGAGGAATCCTCTGACTACACTCCATGGTGTGACTTGCTAAAGCTACTTAAAACCCATCAAAAATCTTAGTCTAAATGTCTCTCCTTTTACCCCATGCAGCATCAATAAAGTTGTGGGATGCCCCACCATCTATCATCACTCCCACTCTATGGCCTTGTATGGTACCTATGATCCGAAAAGTGTGGAGTCTAGGAACCCTTGTCATGGTAGCAATGGTACCTCATGAGGGCAGCCACTCCCTAACTATCTCCAGTGTCTCTCTTTGCTCCTGATCTTGATAATCATCATCCTCCCCATTGTTGGAATAAGCCACTATGCAGTAAGCCTTTCCCTTCCCTGAACATCTATCACTTGGTACCCATGGTTCCTGGCAAGTGAAACATAACTTTTTTCTTCTAAGGTCCTGTCAGGTATCATTGTCCATCCATTCTTTCTTGGGCCATTCTTTTTGGACGGGTTTCCTCTCTTCATCTTCAATAGGGTAATTGGTTTTGGGAGGAAGCCTAACTTTGGGTACCACATCCTATAAATCTCTAGTCCATCTGATGGCATCTTCTAGGGTGGTGGGCCTATAAGACTTGACCCATCCTTGTAAGGGTTTAGTGAGGGCCTCAATGAACAACATAATCAACTTTCTCTCTGATATATCTATCACCATGACTGCTATCCTCTGAAACTCTGAAATAAATGCATCTGCACTACCTGTCTACTTGAGATGTGCCAGCTCTCTAAAGTGTACCTCAGGATCCTTCCAATCAAGCCGCTCAATGAGCCTCTGTGTAAAATCAGGGTATGATGTGATGGTGTTGTGACCCAGTGTCACTAACCTGTGATACCACCACTCATGTGCTTCTCTGTCTAAATGCAAAGTAGCCAATTTAATGGAATTTATCTCAATCATGGGGTTGAGTTGGAAGTATGTATCCAACTTCTGCACCCAATTCCTATCTGGGCCACCTCGGGTGCCATCATAGGTAGGGATAGTCATTTTCCCTACGGTGCACTGTAACTCATAGTTTTGGGTAAATGACCTATTTTAATATTTGGGTTTGTTCTTACTTTTAAAGTGGCAGAAGACAGTGAAGGTCATGGCTGAATGGAAGTCCTCTCCTAAAGCTCTATATTCTCTCAGATAGGCACTCATGGGTTCTTCTGGTCCAGCTTGTGCTAGAGGCACTGTAGCTGGACTATCTAAGAATTGAGGCATGGTAGGTCAGAAATGCTTGTATATATGGGGATGGCTCTACATGTTGGTATATAAGTGCTCCCTACTACTGCTGGTGGATACCCTATCACTGTTGGGAAATAAGGGATTGTGTGGGATGGGTCCATTCTTCTCAGTCATTTTCCTGAAGGTACTCATCATTTCCTTTTGCCCAGTAGTGAGTTATTTTATGGCTGATATGAGACTATTGAAATCTATTCTATCATCATCGGGCATTGTTTCTTTGCCCTTTCCAGACTGATACTCTCTGTCCCCCAAATCTATGTCCTCTAACTCCTCTTCTCTGTCTCTACACCTCTGTCTCCAGTGAGTAATGTTGTATGGGCCCTCTGAATTCATTTATAATTTTGCATGCCCACAGCTAGAAAGAAAAATAGCTCTGATAACACTGTAATATCCCAAATCCTGATATTTTCTAATTCTATGCAAATATACTGAAATAGTCGAGCATGCAAACTACCATGCAAAATTCCCTATTTTATAGCAAAATTAGGGTTAGGGTTTGTAGGATAGAATGAACACTTACCTTTGATAAGCTAGTTGGAATGCTCTTGAGAGAATATTCATGCATCAAGAGCTGAATCGAAGATGACCTGGTATCTTCTGCTTTTGGTGATGCCCCAACAACACGAACCCCAAATCAGCTAAGGGTGACGTTTTTAGTGAAGGAGGTGTCCAATGAAACTAATGATTTGCAGGACTGATAGCCTTCCCCTACTGGAGAGAATTCCTGGCACATGCAGAAATTCTAAGGTCTCTAGGCAAGATAGCAAATTGTTCTAGAGGTGCAGCTACTCATGCCCCCCTGATCCCAAAATGGATGATAACTACTCAGGATGAGCACGATCGGATCTGATAATCACCGGGTACTAGAGTATGATACCGATGATTAGAATGGTGCCTGGGTTTCAAAGGTAAACTAAGATCTAAAGACCTAGTGAATGATTTGGGATTTCCGGCTGAAAACCCCTTACGGCTGCACACTTGCCCCTGCAACAATCTCTGTTGTATACTAGATAACTATGAATAAATGGAAGAGAAAATGGTGAACCTGTATGGCTTACGCTGGATGAGACTAGGGTAGATATCTCACTGCCAAAACCACTCTAGATGAAGACGTCGTCTCCAACCCCAGCTATTGCGTCGCATGCTATGCTACTACTCAAGAGCTCCAAAATCAATAATCATCAAAAGTGTCTTCTCCATTCACTTTATATTTCTTTTATAACTTTCAAATGCAAAAACCCTAAATTTTGACCTAATTAGGTCACTTTATCTTCTAATTTTTAGTTGACTTGCATGCATGCACATGGAGACTTAATCGGGTGCATGCATCATTAAATAATGCTCAGATGTCATGCATGCAGATGGCCTTTGGTTCTGGTGGCCCTCTTTGACCCAATGGTGATATAATATTGATGCCCTAGATCTTCTATAGATGTCATCAGTCTTCAGCTGATTCCCTGATTGTCAGTACCCGCTCGAACCCACAGGAATCACATAGGTTAGCGGGTTGGTCCTCAATTCCTAGGCAGAAGAGGACACTACAAAAGCGTAAATTCTTTCCATGAATAATTCTTTCATTTTGGGTTCTGCAACCTGCAATGTGGATTTCAGAAAGTGAAAACTCAATAAATAAAATAAAATTGCAAGTTTTCCTATCCGTAACCCCAAAAAAAATTTGCAGATTGTGGATTGCGAAAGTTAAGAAATTCATTCATGATTTCAAATATTATCCCACATCCCGCAACCCCCATCGTGGCTTGTGGATTGTGGAAATCAAAGATCAAAGAATTTATTAAAACTCATCTCCACATTTTGATTTCCCGCTCTAATCCCAACCATGAATTTTATTGAAATAATCGGTACATATATATTTCACCATTAAGTCTTGGTGTATTTGAACCATTTGAATTTATGAATTCTTCACCATTTTCACTAGCGATTTTTATTTTGCTTGATATTTTTACTACGATTTTCTCATTGAGCTCACTAATCCTCTGGCTTCCAATATTTCCATGGGTAATTTTTCAACTCTCAGTGGTTGAATTCTTTTTTTTTACCATGGGTAAATTTTAATCATGGTTGCTAAATTTGTATATGAATGAGCAGAAGAGAAAGGACCTAAAAATGACATATTTTGTGACACTAGTGGACGAGTGTCAGAAACCCTCTACCTAGACTAGTCCATAATTTATGATATCTTTGAAAACGATCATTTCTATGCTATCACCCATGACTAGCCAGCATATTCCAAGATCAACAATTCGCAAATCCATTGCATTGCATCTAGTCCTCCATTTATTCCTTACACGAACCCAGTCAAGTAGGCACTCTACCAGGAGAGCCCTAAGGAATGATATTTTGATTACCATGCTCACACTCAGGTGGCCTCTTTCCACCCAGACATCTTTGCAAGATAATATGCTCTCAAACCTCCCCAACAACTCTTGGCTTCCTAATTCCTTGAGCAACCATGACCCAGTTTGATTTTGACGAATTGATAAAATATTGGATGGACAACCTTGCAGAGTCCATGATGATTATTATCAAGGAATGGTCAATCTTTTTAAAATATTCAATAAAATGAAGGATTTATATAATGCATTTGAGAACCAATCTGACATTTTCCATGATCACAGTAGAAGAAGAAAGGAAGCAATTAGGTCCTACGACTACCTAGTAGAATGGCAGAAGTATATCAAAGACAAATCAGATGATTTTCCATTCTTATAAAATCTCAAGCTCAAGAAGATCGAAGTGTCAATTGAGAGATGGGAGAATTTCTATGACCTGTTGGAGTCCATCATTAATGATGGAAAGGTGGATTGAAAGAGGATATGGTTTTCTTTGGAGACCTTGCTCAGTTTTCTGGATATGCCATTGTTGGATCCTATTAATGAGGCTATGCCTCCTAATCTAAAACAAGAACAAATTGAAAGTGACTTTGCTAAAGTCAAGGAGGAAATTGATGATATCACTCATCTTAGCTTGGATGAAATCAAGCAATGGATCGAGACACCTCTCACTTCACTGATGAGGATTGAACTATTCCTTTGAGAGTGGGAAAATATCAAGAAGAAAGAGATTGCATCCATGATTTGCAAAGCAGAGTTGCATTTGGAGCATGCTCAATATAGAGACATCCAGGATCTGATGGATGCTTTTTCCAAGTGGCAGCCCGCCCTTGGAAAATCATGAAATTGAATATTTTGTAATCCGACATCTTGGGAACATTCTCTTCTTTGTAAAAATAGTGTAATATTATTGAAGGGGAAGGGTGTCTCCCAAGAGAGGGGGGCTAGTGGGATTAAGTCTAGGAGAACTACAGGAGAAGGGACTGCCAAAGACATATCAGGAAAGTTTTGTAATATTGGAAATATTGTATTTTTTTCAATTTTAATAAAGAGTTACATTTTCTTATCTTATGTTTTATGGTTATTGATCAAATTTATTTTATGAATTTTAGTCATTCTTTTATCTATCTAACAGAATGATCACAAGTTGATCATGTATTGAATATGTTAACTTATGTACTAATGTTTCATTACAATCTTAACATGCTAAATGTGCATTGAATAAATGATTTTATTTAATTTACCTAACATTTTCTGAAACTATTGAACATTAATTGATCCCTAATGCTAATTTTTCAATTGGTATTGCCTAAAATGACAGTTTTGCACACATAATACTTTGACTAAAGCATTGCAATTGTCATTGTTAGTTTTATTTCAAGTTGGTTTAAGGGAATAAACCTTATATATATGTTTATAAATTGGGAAATTACTTCTTTATCATCAATCATACGTCATAACTATTCTTCTTAAACATCTTTCACAATCACTATCTCGGTTTCCTCAGACAGTTCAGTCTAGTGCTCTGATACTTCAAATATTTAGTGATATCTTCCTTATAGGAAGAACATATCTACTCGATATGGAAACCCTTGTGCTAGTGGAGGCCTTGTATCCATAGGATTTAGTCATCCCAAACAACTCAAGGATAGAATCTTCTCCGCGTGGGATTGATTCGAAGCCCTTTTTGTTGGACTTTATCCTTGTGTTGATTGCTTGTAGATTATCCAACAACCGACCATATTGGGCCGTCAACACTAGGTAACATGTTAATTGTCTGCATGTATGTAAATGATTTAATATTTACCGGTGATTTTGGCTTAAAGGATTTTAGAATAGTCATGGAAAGAGTATTTGAAATGACTGATTTTGGGCTTATGGACTTCTGAGCATTGAAGTCCATCAATCTAAAAGTGATATATTTATATCACAGTCAAAGTATGCAAATGTGGTTTTAAAAAGATTCAATATGTCTAATTGCAAGGTAGTCCCAACATCAATAATAATAGGTTTAAAATTGAGCAAGAATGAAGATGGATCAAATTTAGATCCTACATTCTTTAAAAGGTTGGTTGGTAGCCTTATGTATTTTACTATGACAAGGCCAGACATCATGTATGGAGTAAGTATGATCTCAAGATTCATGGATTCACCAAAAGACTCTCATTGGAAAGTAGGTAAGATAATTTTGAGGTATGTAATTGGCACAAAGAACCTTGGCATTATCTGTTCAACCTCATAAAATTTCAAACTTATTGGATACACTAACAAGGACAATTGTTAGATGTACAACATCGAGAGTCATCCACCATGAGACTTGTTGTGTCAATTCCAAAACTTATGTTGCATTAAGTTCATAACCTCTCCATGAGACTTGTTGTGTCAAGTCCAAAACTTATGTTGTATTAAGTTCAATTACTTATTGTGTTAAGTTAAATATATTGTGTTGTATCAATCTAGGACCTTGATCAAGTCCTATTTGGGAGATATGCTTGTACTAGGATATTATGGTTAAGATCATGATGCTATGTTAAGGTCTCAAACTTGTGTTGTATCAAGTCCAAAAATTATGGTGGATTAAGTTCAGGTGACTTATGCTGTATAAAGTCTCGAGGATATACTATGTGATGTATGGATAGTCATATTCAACAAGTTCCACAAGTATCCTTTAGGGATTAGCTACCATTAGAGTGATTTACTTTAGCATGTGACTATATGACCTAGGGTAATACATATGATCATAGGTTCGAAACAATTCTCATGAGTATGATATGATATAGAATTAATGTAAACACATATGGACCATGCAAAGAAAATTAATATGAGCAAAAAGATAGAGAGAGAATTTGAATTTCCCATGTATGCCTCCTAGTGAACTCGAATTAATAAGACATCAATTACGGTCTTAGTTGTGATCAAACAAGTTCAGTTAATTAAGGAATCAACTCCTTAATTTATACAAGTGGTTGTTGGAGATGACATTTATGGAGTTACATTGAATATTGTTTGGTTACATTCAATTTCATTCAGTTACATGCAGTTCCATTCAGTTACATGCAGTTCCATTCAATTCAGTTAACAACTCAGTAGGGATAGTTAAACTCAGTGAATTAATGGAGGGCGAATGGTTGAAGATGAGACAATGTTCTCAGTGTTAACTACTAACCGAAGCATGCAAATATTCACTACCTTCCTTGTGTGACATAGTTTGACTTGTTATTGTGTGATGCACTTGGAAACATCATCACAGTGTTCCATTTGATCTCTACTCTCTTATGCTATCGAAAAAACAATATTCTATTGTGTTGTAATCATTCTCTACCAATTATCAATCATACTCTAAGATTGTTTGCTGGGTTTTTTATCCTCCTAATCAGTGGAGGTTTTTCCCAGGGTATATCATGTGTTCTATGGTTTGATTTATTTATGTCTTTGGATTATTGATTAGATCTATCTGCACTGTAATTATGGATTAAAGTTTTAAAGTTCGAGATCTCTATTTTTTCTCAAACACTAACATGGTATCAAACCAAGTACATGAATGAGCATATTTTGTGCAAGCAACTAAAGCCTATGCATACCTTGAAGTATTAATAAAAGAGATTGGACCCATGGCATCAATCTTCATCCAACCGAAATACCGACTTGAAGGTGCTTACACCTTCAACACATGGAAAACAAGGGTGTTATGAATCCTTAAGTAGCATGGCATATATGCCTATGTGACCTTAGTGATTTAGAAGCCTCTATCCAATGTAGGGTGAATTCAAGAGCAAGTCAATATGCACCATTTCCTTCACTTTTCAGGAGACAAAGCTAATGGAGTTGCTCTGATCAATCCGTGAGGAATAAGACAAAACAATTGAAAACCCACTTCCGAAATGGGCTGATTTAGCTTATGAAAGAGACTATTTAAAAAATTTGCAACTATTTGATAGATATGATCAGGTATTTGAAGATGAAATTATCATAATCTATGTTATGGATGTCTTCCCAAAGTGGATGAATTGATGGAACAACCCCGAGATTTGTGGTTGGATATTATCACTATTCAATAGATTTTGTGTGTGATGAAATACTAATAGGGTTTAGAAATTATTTTAATAAGATGATGATGATCATTGGAAGAAGTTTTCATGAAGAATAACATTCACTCCAGGTTGCAAGGGATCTGGTTTCTCCATGTAGATATTCTCTACCTCCTGCATGCACTCAAATTTTCAAATAGATCAAGACCGAGGGACTCCAGTAATATCCAAAAGGAAGCAGAGATCAAGAGGTAGCATGCAAAACAATAAAATATAAGTACCTGAAGTTTTTATTATATACTATTTAGATTTATATGCTTTTGAATGTTTTCATTACAGTCATATAGATATTTGTATTCCTGATATTAGGAATTGTGAGCATATATGTTGATTGTATTTCCTTTATTTACAAATAGAAATATTTATAAAATATGAATATAGAGCATCCATGGTTGTTCATAAGATATGAATATAGAGCATGCATGATTTTTTTATAAAATATGAATATAGATCATGCATGATTGTTCATAAGATATGAATATAGAGTTGCATGATTGTTCATAAGATATGAATATAGAGCATGCATGATTGTTTCATAAAATATGAATATAGAGTTGCATGATTGTTCATAATATATAAAGCATGCATCATGGTTTCATAAATATATGAATATAGAGATGCATGATTGATTCATGAGATATGAATGTTGGGTTGCATGATTATTTAATTATCATATGCTTTTATAAAATCAGATTTTGTTTCATTACAATCTATATTCCTGGAATTATGAATGATGTTATGGTATAAACATGATTAAAAGCATATGTTACAATATTTATATTTTATTGGTAAATAGATAACTCATGTTAAGAATAATAAGGGCTTGCATAAATCTTCATGATATCTAAATATAAAAATGATATAGAACTACAAAATATTACATGAAATGTGAATGGGGTTATGTCAAAATATTAATTTAATGTGTACATAACTATATGAACCACTGCAAATACATCAAGGTATTCATGTCATTAAAATTCATGAGATATGGCTATACTAAAACATTGGTTAGAATGTTTCACATGTCAGTATGTGTTGTTTGTCATTTCATTGAAATGAATGGATTATGCAAGGTTGTTAATAACTTGATTGAATTTGGATTGTAGGGAAAAACTATATGTTCTTACCTACAAGAAAAAATATATGTATTGAATGAAGAGTAATTATGGTTGTTGATATTAACATAGAGACTCAGGCATGTTGTTAAGCAAGAAGCATCTAGTAGCAGATCAGGAGGTTCCTATGTATTAGGAAGAAGTAAGAATAGAATCCCTAATCTTAGTCTAAGAGATGTAAAGACTGTTGAAGATAATTAAATGATCTTATTTACATTCATGTGTCAATAAGATATTCAGACTTAGATGAGCATGAAGTCTCTGTGATGGAGGAACCAAATGATGATTCTCACATCCTAATGGTGAGAAGGAGTAGCTACATTTGCTAGCTCCTAAAGAAACCAATAAAAATGGTTGATGTATATTTTGTTAAAAGGATCCCTGTGTGATGTCCACATTTAGAAGGAAGTTGAGAACTGTATTCAAGAATCTTGTTATGATTCTTATGAATAGTGGTGTGGCAGTTGGTAGATAAATATTTTCCTCAGTTAAGGAAAATGTGTAGTAAAAGAGCCTGAAGAGTTTCAGGATGATGGACTAAAAATCCATGGCCACACATATGAAGATAGATATGAAATTTTATGATTATTATTTCATATTTGGAGGATCTCAAGCCAGTTGAGATGTATTTGGTTAGTTACAGGTCTCGATATTTGTTATATGTTTTGTAGTTTGTACATAGACATGTAAAAAACATGTGTTGTGGTACCTATTTAGTGAAAGTGTATGTGGACAGATATGTATTGGTTAGTGAAATAGAGTTTCAAAGATATATGAAATATGACTAGTATAGTGACTGAGTAATATCACATGTGTTTCTCTAGATAGAGCATGTTGAAAAGAAGTAAATATTATTGAGGTTTCTAGTCAATTATATTCGATACATGGTACATATCCACAATTGAGCAACATTACCAACATTATTACTAAGCCTCTATCCAGGACAAGCTTGGTATAGTACATAAAAACCCCTATAGATGAAGAGGGATTATTGATGTATCTTCGTAGGAAACACCATATAAAATCCCCATCAATTTAGTCATGGTACATGACTCATGAAGCCAAGGGTTGTGATACCTTATGGAGTGAATCCATATGAGCAGAGACATGGTCAAAGTCTCAAATACTATTGATACTCTAGAAGAGTTATAGTATGGACTACGAGATAATAGTTATGTTAGACACTGAGAGGGGGGGGGTGAATTAGTGTAAATCCAATTTCAAAACTTTTCTTAGCTTGACACAATTAACTACCAATTCATCATTCTACCAATATCATAAACATATTTCACTTCATCATTCACATAGCAGAAGCATTTAAACCATCAAGAACCATAACACAAAAGAACACAACACCATATAATTTTGTAATCTTTTTGTATTAGTTTTGGTTCGACTACAACCGTTAGGTAAAATCAGCACCTACTGATACAAAGAGCACCTACTCTGCATCTAGGACCCTGCCTATTTTTCTTAGACCCTGCTAAGAAGGGTTTGAGGTATCCTAACCTCAAAAGCAAGACAAGCTTGCATTTACAATTAAAGCATACCATCACATCACACCAACACTTATCTCTTGCACCTCTTCAATCAACATTAACATACTGTCTCATCAGTTGTTCATCATCATTCTGTCGGGCACATCATCCTGACCATAACAATGAATGCATCATACTGTCCATCAAATTGCTGCTAGCATCATACAATCATCCTTATACACATCATATCAATATGCTCTGCTGCCTGNAACATCATCAACAATTATGTCAGTCTGCATGCATCATCATCATCAAGGTCTGATCACCAACAAGGTCTTTAACATCATCATAGGATATGCTTCATCAAATTGCAGAAGGCATGTCATCATCAAGGTCTATATACATCTGAACATTCAATCACAAAATTCTGCTCATCCCCAGAGTTCAAGGTTCTGCTCTTGCTGAGACTTCAAGCTCAGTGAATCTACTATCACCCAATCTATCATCACCACCAAGTTAAATATCATTCAACCATATCAGCTCATCCTAAGGTCTGCTAATCAAAAGTCTGCTTATGTCAAGACACTGCTCATGCCATCTAAAGCCCTCAATTTGCTATCACTATCGTGCCAAGGCTGTCATGATATTTGTCACTGTACTGCTGAGTGCCATGTCAAGTCAAGCTTCTCATCAAGACCATCAAGTCTTCAATTTTTCTCTAAAAACTCACTAAATATGACTTTGACATAGTTCAGGAGAGCACACAAGAACACAGTCAAATCAGCTTTCTTTAACCTTCCAAACTTATTCAAACTATCTCCTGATAGATGCTCAATCAAATTAGCTTTGTAGCATTAGTCAAACTAACTGAATGTCAGCTCATAAACTCAATCAACATGTGTTCTAAAAACTCAGTCTAATACACAAAATCAATCTGCTCTCTGGACTTAGGTAAACTTGCTCTCTGGGGTTAGCTCCATTTAGTCACCACACTGTTCAATCACATATCATGTCATTAACTTCTACTTATCAGCATATCATTCTAATGTCACATCCAAGTGAAGCCATTCACTTGTCTCTGTCTTATCTCAATCTGTTGTCATAGTCAAGTCAATCATCTTGTTTTTGCTTTCACCATCAATCTGTTGTACTATTACTAGATTGTCAATTACTCATTACATACACATAGAGGATATACTCATGTACTTCTCAATCCAAATCATAGGACAACATACAAAGTTGTCTGATCATATGGTCAATATGTGTCAATCACCAACATCCTTGCAAAACTCGGATCTGGAAGTGATGACTATAGATTTCCCTTACTGTTGTCCCCAAAGATAAGAGGAATAATCTTCAACAGAATGGTGGTCTTCCAAGGAGACTCTAATTTCACAAGCTCTTTACACAGGTACAAGATATAATGGTTGACTACTACAAGAAATATAAACTTGAAGAGCCAATCAACTGCTACAGGAATACAATACAAAACACCCTCCCATAATTCATATTTCCTCCAAAGGGCTGTATGGCCAACACGTAGCTGAGGAATGTCTTCAAATGGATAACTTGACCTCCCAAGGAATAAATAACAGCCCAAAAACAAGAAACAAGCTGGGGCTTCCTCCTTCAAGATGAGAAATGCGCCCTCCTGTATGTGTGACTATCACAGTAGTGAAAACATTGAACTGGGAGGTGAAGGAGCTCATCCTTCCTTCTCTTTTGATCCCAATGGTAAGATTTATAAGAAATATAGGTATTCTTTCCCACAAGTGTGATCTTGGGACTGTCAGCAGTAAGATATGATTATGTCTTCAAAAATTGGCTGGTTGCTATAGATTTCGGATGAGGTAGAGATCAAGACTGTCCACTGAATTAACTTGACTGCCGCTGCCTCTTTTTACTACTGTAATTTCGAACTGCTACAGCCTCCGAATCTCACAGTCAGCCTCAATAAAAAAAATAACATGCAACCAAAAATCTGCGGCTGCTCTAAAACTCCACAAAATTCATTCATGATTCACATTTCCTGTAGCTGCTACAATTAACCCGAAATTATTCAGAGCTCACTTGAATTCACCCCAATAAAATAATTATGTGGAAAAGTTCAGATCTGGTGATGTATACAAAAAAAAAAAATGGTCTCTAAAATCGGGTCTGCTCCTTCTGCGGCTGCCTCAGAGACCCGAAAATCCAGTCTACTCCTCCTACCCGAATTTTACCTCAGTCATCAGAACTGTGGCTGCCAAACCTCTGAAATTTCATAGAAGATGCATGCTCAAATTCTCAAAGCAAATCAATCCACAGCCACTGAGTTATTCATGTCTGTTGCAGCCCAAAAAATGTCTCAATATTAGACCTCAAAAAAATCCAAGAATCTCAGAGCAAATACAAATTTTTTCATCATAAATGAGGACGTTGATGGAGTATTTATACACATTTTCCATTCTATTTGAGCCGACATATCTCAATTAACCTTTTAATTAAAAAAATTATTTTATGAAGCCGACTTGCTTGGGGTTTAATAAAAAATTAATTTTAATTTAAAAACAATTCTCTCTTAGGGTGAGTCGACTTCATCATTAATTATATCTGCAAGATTCCTTTGTGCCACGTTGGGGTTTCAAGACCTTCTACAAGAGCTCATCTCTTTTTATCATTAATATGTGCAAAGTGTTCATGTTCTTCATCAATAGATCAACCACATCATTGTTCAAGAGCCATTGTATGTGTGGGTTCAAGACCTCATCAAACCATCAATAACCATGCAAGCCACAAATGACCACAGAATGGGTCATTTGGCCCATTTGTTGTTCCGAAGGATTCTTTGGCATGCCAAGGGGTTTCATGAGCTTCTTCATCAAGCAAGGGGCTTCATGGTCTTCTTTAATCGTCTCAACCACATGATCCAGCATGATATCACCTGTGGGGTAGCTTGGTTTCTCTTGGGGTACCATGACACCATCAGAGCATGAATGACCACAAAATGGGTCATTAATGCTTCTCTAACCCATCTAGGGTTTATCCAACATCCATTAAGGCTTAAGGACCATCTCCAAGGTATTCAACATCATCAACGGAGTCTTCAACATCTTCAGTAAGGTGGTCGCATCAAGATCCAGCCTTGTGGGTACAAGGACCTTGTCAACTAGGTACAAGGTGCTTCAAGGCACAAACCCACTTTGTAAGGGATCAAGGCACTGCAAGTGGGACTTGGTGGCATTAATGACATCCCATGGGGCCACTGCAAGTCCGTGTTGGCATCAATGACAATTTCATCAACAAGTTAAACCTCTCATAGAGGTAGTTGGGGTACAACAGTATAAAGAGAAGAATTACTGAGAAAGTGATTAGGCCTTGAAGAACGTCATAGAGAATGGAATTCTCATAGAGAACTTCTCCAGATAGAAGAAGATTCAACAAGTCAACAAATGTTGAAGAGTGAAAGAAAATATAAGACTTTCTTTATGCATGTTACTACACATTTGTTGTGTAATGTTGTATGTGATGGATTTAAAATCCATGCCATTCTAGTTTAGAGAAACTTTATTCTAGATTAGATCCGGATGATGCTATTATGTGTAAGTAGCTAGTTGGTCTTTGAGCAGGCCTATTGTATTTTATGATTACTATTAGGAATATGTTTGAGTACCTTTGAGGTAGATTAGGATATACCCATTATTACATGGAAGACCTATTATTTGATTGTGTTGTCCAACTATTTTTTTAGCTTGAGATAAGTGTTGTAATTTGTGGCTAATACTAGAAAATCTAAGTGTAATGCAACTAGTACTAAAGAATCAAGATGTATGTCTGAGAGTACTTTAGAAGCAAAATGTGTTTTTGTGGATAGTACTACATATTTAGGAGTAGTGTAGCTTGGGAAGCTACCTAGTAGGGCTAAAGAGTTGATCCTACAGTTATTGGGTGTCAATCTTTCTTGAAAACCCTATATGTGTGTTATGATAAAACACATTTGAGATGAAGTTTTGCTTCATTGAAGTCATGGTCATGTAAATTGAATTCTAGTACATAGTTATTAATGAGCAGATTGAAAATTTGTGACAATCCTCTATATGTGACGAAGTTTTTACACTTCTGAGATAATCTTGGTGTGACAGGAAATTCCTGGTATGGCAGAGAATGTATCCCTCGTTGAGAGGGAGTGTTATATGTATATCCTCGGGAGTCATCCTCCATGAGACTTGTTGTGTCAAGTCCAGAACTTATGTTGTATTAAGTTCATATCCTCTCCATGAGACTTGTTGTGTCAAGTATAGAACCTATGTTGTATTAAGTTCACTAACTTATTGTGTTAAGTTAAAGATCTTGTGTTGTATCAAGCTAGGACCTCGATCATGTCCTATTCGAGAGAGATGCTTGTACTAGGATATTATAGTTAATATCATGACCTTATGTTAAGGTCCGATACTTGTGTTGTATCATGTCCGTAACTTATGGTGTATTAAGTTTGTTAGTGATTGAGCAAAAATATGAAGATAATTGAACTTCAAAACTTTAATCCAAAATAACAATGCAAATGAATCTCATTAATAATCCAAAGACATAAATAAAACCATAGAACATAGTATATACCCTAGGAAAACCCTCCAGCGATTCAAAGGGTAAAAAACTTAGTAAACAATATTAGAGTATGATTGTTAAGTTGCAGAGAATGATTACAACACAATAGCATATTGCATTTTTCAATAGAACAAAAGAATAGAGATCAAATGGAACATTGTAATGATATTTGCAAGTGCATAAAACTTTAATAACAAGTCAAATTAGGTCATACAAAGAAGGCAGTGAATATTGCATGCTTCAATAAGTAGGTAACATTGAGAACATTTCTATATCTTCAACCATGCGCCCTCACTGACTTGGTGCCAAGTTGGAACTCCATAATTATCCCCCATAAGAAAGATACACCCCCTCCATTAATTCACTGAGCTTAACTGTCTCTAACTGAGTTGTTAGATGAATGAATTGAACTCAACTAAATGGAATTGTATGCAACTAAATGGAACTATATGCAACTGAATGGAGCTGCATGCAATTGAATGGAATTGCATGTAACTGAATGGAAGTGATTGTAACTTAACATAACTGAATGTAATTGAACAAAAATGAATGTATCTAAATGTAACTGAGTGTAAATAGTGTTTCTCCATCATTGTCATCTTCAACAACCACTTGTATAAATTAAGGATTCGATCCTTTAATTAACTGGACTTGTTTTATCACAACTAAGAATCAATTGATGTCTTATTAATTCAATTTCACTAGGACACATGCATGGGTAATTCGAATTATCTCTCTATATATCTGTGCTCATATTAATTTCTTGTGCATGTTAGATATCTATTTTCATTAATTCTATATCATATCATAATCATAAGATTGTTTTCGGACCTATGATCATATGTATTACCCTGAGTCATATAGTCACATGCTAAAGTAAATCACTCTAGGGGTGGCTAATCCCTAAAGGATACTTGTAGCACCTATTGACCATGACTAGCCATACATCACATAGTATATCTACTTTACATAGTAAAGTACACCACCTCATAACATGAGGATATTTGTAGTACTTAATATTACTCACAAGTCTACTGACTTGATATTACTTACAATACTCACCTTGATATTACTCACAAGTCTATTGTTTTGATATTACTCACAAGACTCAAATCGCAACATGATTTCATGATCTTAACCATAAGATCATAGTGCAAGCATCTCTCCCGAATATGACAATTGTTAAATTTGAGCATATAGATCTGTAGACAAACACACAACTCACAAAGAAGATCTCACAATTTACTCAGCCATTGAAGAATGAAACAGTGCAAAAGGCTTGCAGCTGTGAATGCTTTCATTAATCAAAAAAGTAATCCAGATAATAATTACAATGATGTAAAATGGCTTTAATAGCCACAAGCAATTCGAATCCACATGAGGAAGTTCGAATTGATGACTCTACTTGACTGTAGGTAACCAAGACATTATCTAAATCACTATTGGAGGACCCAGTTCATAACCAGAGTTCTAAAAACACAACCAAGTGTTACATTTAGTATTAAATAATGGTTAACTGACTGTGGTAGGTGAGAAAAGCACCCCACATGTGTGCAATTAATTAAACCATTATTTAACTGAATGTAACTGACTCCTAACTTGTCTTGACTAGTCATCAACTGAAGTTAAGGACCCAGTAGTTAACTGTCCTTGTCTAAATCATAACCAGAGTTCTAAAACACAACCAACTGTTACATTTAGTATTAAATAATGGTTAACTGACTGTGGTAGGTGAGAAAAACACACCACATGTGTGTAATTAATTAAACCATTATTTAACTGAATGTAGAGAGCTAGAACTGAATGTCACTGACTCCTAACTTGGCTTGACTAGTCATCAACTGAAGTTAACTGACCTTAGTTGGTTTTAGCACTCCCAGTTGCTTCCTAAATTGTAGGGATTGATCTAGGAGACTCCTAAACTTATGCAATCAAGTGCAATAAGTGGCAGTGAGCCTCAATTAGTGTTCCCCACACTTTGGTAACTGAAACATGTGCCCTAATTAGGTCAAGTTTAACCAATGGTGCTAATGACTATAAATAGACTGGATGGACTCCCGATTTAGACATATGACCAAATTTGGACAAGGGAGGATTAATAATCCTAACACCCCCCCTGAATGCTAACTTGGAAAAACTGTGGGCCCTGGTAACTAAGACCATAGGTCACCCATTACATCAAGTAAAGTAAAGTAACTGCTCAAAAATAAGGTGCTTGGGGAAAAACCACATGGGAAAAAAAACCCCCCTTCTAATTAAGCGGGTAGAATCAGGATCAATCTGGTTATTCTGTGCACAAGTATCCTGGGGCCTGGCATGTGAACCTCTCCATCATTATGTCTGGAGGAATCTTCCTCTTTGGAAGAAGAATGATATGCTCAACTAAATCAGAAATATAGACAGCTGCCGGATGAAGACTGGACCCATGTAGAGCAATTGAAGTCAACTGAAAAGTGAGGAAAGGTTCTTGAGAATTCAGAGAATGTGAAGAACACTCAAGAAACTGATATGTTGCAGCCATGAACAGCAAACCATTAGTGGTAAGAACAGCCCCAAGTGTTAGGAGCAGGTGTCCAGGCGGATGCAGAAAATCTTCCTCTTTCCTAGTTCTGTGAGAAGATGAGCATGTGATCAATGGTAGAGAAGCACTGGGACTGTTGAGAGTGAATGCTGGAGCTCCATAGTCTGATATATCTTCTGAAATAGATAATGAATCACATAATAAAATATCAGCAACCTCATATGAGGAAACTAACACCAAATCCCCATCAGCAGTTTTGAAGAGAAAGTGCAGTACTTGATTTTTCACACCGGAATTGATGAGAGCAGCTACAAGCATGAATGAATGATTTTGAATTTTAAAATATGAACCAAATAATATCAGATCAGAAATTAAATCAGATCTAAACAGGTTCAAAACAGATCCAAAACTGTGAAATGGAATAAAATCCCCAGCAGTAGTTTTGTAGGAGACTTGCAGTACTTGTTTCTTCACACCATTGATAAGAACAGCTACAAGCGGTACTAAAAGATTGTGAATTTGATATATTAAAGCAAGAAATATAAAAAAAGATCTAAATAATATCATATCATATTCAATAAGGTTAATATCAGATTCAAATAAATGGTTAACCGAGACGGTGGATGCACGGCTTTCTTCTTCTTCAAAATTCTGAATTTTGGTGCATGCAATCCTGCAGGAATTTGCTGGAAAAACTAGATCATGGGGAGTGAATGGATCACTCTGGTAGTCTGATATTTCCTCCAAAATATCCAAGGTATCACATATTTGCACACCAGTATCAACATTAGAGGAAGAAAAATCAAATTTCTCTTCACTTTCGGAAGCAATTACTAGTAAATTTTGCACAGAATTTAAAGGAAAATCACCGGTGAATGTTTGCATGGAAGTGCAACAGAATTTTTCTTCAATATCAGAGATTCGAATGTCTTCTTCTGTTTCAGAAATATGAGAAGATGAGATATCAGAGATCTCATGAACTTCCGGAGCATCAGGAGAAGGAGTCACTGCATGGAGACTGTCTTCAATTCGAATTGACTGTGTAGAAGTTTCTGCTTCTTCTTCATCTTGAACAACTTCATCAGAGAGAGTGGAGGGAAAGATTTTTGGATCAAGGATGCTTGTGGTGCTTCCAAATCCAAAGGTTATGTCCAATCTTTTCCAGAGTTCTAGTGGATCTTTAATAGATCTACTGAGGTAGCGCATGCTAGGAGAAAGAGCAAGTTCCATTATTTCAAAAGCTTTATCCTTTGCCTTTAGCCATTCATTATCACTCTCAAAATAATTTCTACCGAATCCATTAGACACTGAATAAAGTTTTTGTCTTCTTAGACATATAGTCATCTTCACCCCCCATTCAAAATAGTCTGAGGATCGGGTGAGAAGAGGAATTGTTGAATTCATTTCGAAGTTGTACCTGCAAAATAAAAAAAATGATCCAGTAGGAGATCTGAGGAGGAGAAGTGCCTTGTCCGTCGAGGCTCTGATACCATGTTAAATTTGAGCATATAGATCTGTATACAAACACACAACTCACAAAGAAGATCTCACAATTTACTCAGCCATTGAAGAATGAAACAGTGCAAAAGGCTTGCTGCTGTGAATGCTTTCATTAATCAAAAAAGTAATCCAGATAATAATTACAATGATGTAAAATGGATTTAATAGCCACAAGCAATTCGAATCCACATGAGGAAGTTCAAATTGATGACTCTACTTGATTGTAGGTAACCAAGACTTGTCTAAATCATAATTGGAGTTCTAAAACACAACTAACTGTTACATTTAGTATTAAATAATGGTTAACTGACTGTGGTAGGTGAGAAAAACGCCCCACATGTGTGCAATTAATTAAACCATTATTTAACTGAATGTAGAGAGCTAGAACTTAATGTAACTGACTCCTAACTTGGCTTGACTGGTCATCAACTGAAGTTAACTGACCTTAGTTGGTTTCGGCACTCCCAGTTGCTTCCTAAATTGTAGGGATTGATCTAGGAGACTCCTAAACTTATGCAATCAAGTGCAATAAGTGGCAGTGAGCCTCAATTAGTGTTCCCCACACTTTGGTAACTGAAACATGTGCCCTAATTAGGTCAATTTTAACCAATGGTGCTAATGACTATAAATAGACTGGATGGACTCCCGATTTAGACATATGACCAAATTTGGACAAGGGAGGATATATCTATTTTCATTAATTCTATATCATATCATACTCATAAGATTGTTTTCGGACCTATGATCATATGTATTACCCTGAGTCATATAGTCACATGCTAAAGTAAATCACTCTAGGGGTGGCTAATCCCTAAAGGATACTTGTAGCACCTATTGACCATGACTAGCCATACATCACATAGTATATCTACTTTACATAGTAAAGTACACCACCTCATAACATGAGGATATTTGTAGTACTTAATATTACTCACAAGTCTACTGACTTGATATTACTTACAAGACTCACCTTGATATTACTCACAAGTCTATTGTTTTGATATTACTCACAAGACTCAAATCGCAACATGATTTCATGATCTTAACCATAAGATCCTAGTGCAAGCATCTCTCCCGAATATGACAATGTCATGTGAACTTAATACAATATAAGTTCCATACTTGATACAACACAAGTATCATAACTTAATACAAAATAATGTCATGGAGAATATATGAATCTAATTACAACATAGATTCCAGAATTGATTACAACACAACTCTCATGACTTAAAACATAAGGTCATTGAGAATAACTCTTGAAGTTTTACTCTCAACAAAGTTCACACGAATTATGTTGTATTAAGTCTTGAGGATATATGAGGTGATGTATGGCTATTCATGGTCAAAAAGTTCTACAAGTATCCTTTAGGGATTATTTACCCCTAGAGTGATTTACTTTAGCATGTGACTATATGACCTTGGGTAATACATATGATCATAGGTTTGAAACAATTCTTATGAGTATGATATGATATAGAATTAATGTAAACACATATGGACCGTGCATAGAAAATTAATATGAGCACACATATATGGAGAGAATGTGAATTTCCTATGTATGCCTCCAAGTGAAATTGAATTAATAAGACATCAGTTGAGTCTTAGTTGTGATAAAACAAGTTCAGTTAATTAAGGATTTGTTTCAGCTGCAACTATTTTCCCAAATTTTAAAATTTTGGACCCTCCTTTTAATTTTATCTTTCTTGGATTTGTTTTGGAGTGCTGAACTCGGTCATTCCTCTGCTACAATTTTGATTTTTGAGTTTGATTCGAGGTAAACTGTTGTATTTCATTTCGAGGGTTGAACGATCTAAAAATCCTTTGCTTAGTTGATGCTTTTTGACTTTGGAATTTCAATTTTTGACTTGTAAATGTTTTTATTTATCACTGTCAGAAGTATTTTGAACAGTGAATTGGGGCTGTAGTTCCCTACACAGCCACCGTTGTGGAAACTAAATGATGAATGACCCGACGGACAGTTTTTATCCTCGCCGATTCCGTGGTTTTTATTGTTCATACCTTTGATTGTTTACAATGACTATGCTTTTTATTTTATCGGAATATTTTTTAACTAGCAGTCGGAGCATTAGTCTCCTGTATCACCGCCGTTTCAGAGGATGACTGGAGAATGAGCCATTGGATAAGTTTAAATCCACCGATTCCGTGGTTTTATTGGTTCAAACTTTTTCCTTGCAACGATTTTCTTTTTCTTTTTGTTTTCACTATCGAGATGTTGTTTGACAGTTGGTCAGAGTTATAGTCTCAAGCACCACTGTCGTTTTGGAAACCTTGTTGTTTATCTTACCGACGTTGCAGAGATCCTTATTTTATTTTTGTCGATCCGTAGTCTTAAAGTTTTCGATCGGTGAAGTTTTCATTGGATTGCAGAAGCTGTAGTTTGATTGTTACCCGTCGTTGTGGCTCCTCAATGAACTAATCTCCTGATGCTTACCTGTTCCATTTGCCAATAGTTTGTCCTGACTTTCACTAATGTTTTCTTTTTCCTACGGAACCCTTAGTCCATGTGACTTCTGCCATTATGGCTTCTTAGCAAGCTGACCATCTGATGCTATAGTTGTTCTGATCTCTGATGCGGTAGATTTTAATGATTTATTTTCCTGATTTTTTATGCTAACCTAGGATCCTTAGTATTTTTGGTTTCTGCCACTACGGCAGCTTAGTGAACTAACCTTCTGACTTGTAGTTTTTCCATTCACCGATGAGGATTTTTATCTGCTCGATGCTTAGTTTTCTCGTTGGTGAGGGTTTTCCCCGCCGTTTTGTGTGTGTGTTTACCTTGTTTTATGGATGGTGGAGGTTTCAGATGCTTTTATCATTTTGGGGTTTTCACGACGAGAGCGCAGTACAGGGCCTCACTTTTGATGATTAGTTTTACTGTTAGTATGGTTTACGTTTTTTGAAACGATGCAATCTGAATTAACGATGAATTTTTTGTTTAATTGCAGACGGACTTAGAAGATTCTCCAGACCCAGTTTGATGATTACTGCTACGAAGAAGGACAAAGTAGAAGGGAGTTGGATGAAAAGTGATAGGCAAATATGTTCTGAGATCAACGGGATCTTGAAAAGGACAAATAAAAGACAAAGCAAAATCGATAGCAGCAAAGGCCCAGGCTTGGAAAAGGTTCATCAGTTACCGAGCTGGTCCCATTTTATGAAGTACTCATAAGTCTTAATCTGAAATATAACGCATTATATGAATCATGAGCACTCACAAAAGGACAAAATTGTGAGATTAAACGATTGGGGGAGCCCAAAGGTCACTCGGGGGGGGCAGCCCAAGGGTTTTGTTGTTTTGTTTAAATATAGGAAAGTTAGAGGGAATATGGGACTTTTTCCCAGTTAGACTTGTGAGAACATGTTGTAAGAAGAAATATTTCCTTTTGCAAAAGATAATTACAATTTTTCCTGTTGGATAAAGCTTTGGTGGAATGTTCAAATGCTGTGCAATGGATGTTGTTGAAGGGGAGCTATTTTGTTTTCAACTTTTGTCCATTAATTGTGAGATCGTTCTAACTTGTTGAACCTATGTTCTTGTATGAATTCTCTCTAGTCTATTTTATGGAATTTCCACTATGAGTAAGGAATGCTTTTCATAAGCAATGAGCTATATTGTTGTTCATCTATCTATTCATGTTTATGTGTTTTGAAATAAAGAACAGCTACCTGTGATTTTTCTTAATGCATGAATAGTAATACATTACTCATTAAATCATAATCTCGCTCCCTAGGGACAATTTAGTTAAGTTCATTTTAGTTTTCTTGCTATGTGTGATTTAGATGCAAGAGAGTTAAGATGAGAGGTAAGAACCTGCGCATCACATTGTGACCGCTCCTTGTATTCTCTATCAATATGCATTTTAGATAGTCATTTGCATCTCATACTTAAAAATAAAAAACTAAAAAAGATACACGGTGGACCAGGTCGTAACTGGAAAAACCCTTTATTTTGGTTACTTGACCTATGGTAGCCGAACCGTAAACTGGACGGATTCCCCATACCAAATAGTAACTGGCTAGCTAGGAATGTTTACTGGGGAGAATCCCTTGCTGTTGTTGCCTGTGATTTTCTAGGCCTCAACAATTTTTGGTGCTAAAAGGAGGGCCGCCAGTGCATGGCTAGCCAAGGAAACCCATTTTATTGAGATTATTCTACCGGTGACAGTTCTAAAAACAGTTTGTTTCCTGACCCAATTCCTGAAGAGAAGGGCAAAGAGGATTTTTATTCTTTAAATAACGAAGTAGTGAATGATTTGAGAAGACATAATAGGTCATATGTGAAGAATATTGGAGGATTACCAATTATCCATGACTTGTCCAGAAGAGAATATAAAAGGAAAGACCGTCCTATATTGGAAGACTCAATGTTGGTTGGAGATTTGGAAGAACTTGTAGAAATAGCCTTACAGGAAGTTGTACAGCCTTTGAATCAAGTAGGCCCAGATACACATTACGGTTCACCTGTTAATACTCCTATTCATTCACCACCTCACTCTCCACCCAGACTCATGGCAGGCATAAATGCAAACCAGCCATCCAACCCACCAAATCCACCGCCTGCTTGGAAGGCTAGGTCACCTCTAAACCTGGCACCTCCTTTGCATGACTTACCTCAAGATTTTGAGAAAATGCTACCTAAGTTTGATCCCAGTGAAAATATTTTAGTAGATGTTCATTTTCAAATCTTCTACTTGGATATAGAAGGGCTAAAGGCTGGAGAACATGAAGATGTAGTTTGCAGATTGTTTCCACATACGCTGAAAGGAGTAGCAGCCTCATGGTATTTTGCTCTGCCTGCAAACTCAATCCCAGACTGGGACACTTTTGAAAGGATATTCAGAAATAAATATGCAGCCCAGAAAACTCACGCAGCTCTAATGAAAGGGTTTTGCACTTTAAAGAAAGAAAGAAAAGAGAAAATGCATAGTTTCACCCAAAGGTTTGTTGCTTATCTTAAGAATTTTTCTGCAACTAATAAACCATCTGATAAAGTTCTGATTGAATATTATACTTTAGCTTTAGGGTCTGACTTGGCCATGTTTGCCAAGATGCAAGTCAAACCTACGTTGTCAGAAACATATGAAGAGGCGAAGAGAGTAGAAGCTGAAAAGGAAAGCATAGAAGATTATCCTGAGCCTAAGGAGGAGCAGTGATGTGACCTTGAAGTAATGTTGAGAATGATGCAAAAACTATCTAACAGGGTGATAGATTTGGAAAAATAGAAGAAGGCTCAAAAAGCATATAAACCTTACTATAAAAGGAGAGAATACAACAATCAATCTAAAACTCCTCCACATAGTCCTACATCAATGAACTTAACAAAGCTAGGTATGGATAACTTTTGCAGATTTCATCAACATCCCCATTCTTAAAAAAATTGCCCTCAATGGATCAATTCAATTACATTAGTGATGAATCAGCTATTGGATTCTAAACTAACAGAAGCTGATGAGGAGGAGGAAAATAGTAATAAATCCACAGATAAACAAGAAGATAATGCTATGGTTTTATGGGACTATGTCTCACTTTTTGACACAAAAGACAAAAATTCACTAAAACATGAAGAAATATCAGAAACAAATGAAACAACAAGAAGTCAAGGTTTGGTAAGTAAAGACAACTCAGTACTTCCAAAGATTAAGAAATTTCGGGAGAAGATGAAGAGAATACAAAAGAACAACACAGATGATGAAATACCTAAACTTACCATTAGCAGTCAAGATTCGAAAAAAGTCAACATTGAAGACAAAGTGGGTAATGTCAAAAAAGATCTCAAATCACCTTAAGGACCAGAGGAAGACCTTCCCACCAACAACCAACCTGTAGAAGAAATTGTTGAAGCAAGTGTGGGAGGTAAGACTAGGTTTAAAACCCCACCATTCCTCCTGACTCTTGATATTTTAAACCATAATGTGCACAATTGTTTAGTAGAATCAAGGCCATCTATCAATGTTATGCCACTTGTATTCTGCAAAAAGATTAATGGACAACCTAAACCTACTGACTGGCAGGTTACTCAGTTAGACAAAACCAATGTGAAAGTAGTCGGAGAAATGGAGGCGACAGGGAATGATGGCCCATGTCCACAGATTTGACTAGATGGGAAGAAGAAGGTGCAATTTGATTTCGATGCTAAAATAAACATGTTCTTTGAAGCACTAGATGCGATAGGAAGAAATCTCGATAAGTTACATGTTTATGAAATGCCTACTATTTTTTATTCCACTTCGGTAGCAAGACCATTGTAGAAGTATGGTACCTTGCAGAACTTCTTTGAAAATTGATTTTCACTGGTGAGAGATCCCAATGCTCTTTCTGAGATCAAAAGTATGTTCCATCAACCGACTAAGGGACGGAAATATTTTGCAGTGAACTCTTTACATAAAAAGAAGACGGGAAAATATATGTGCATGAATATTCATATTAGGGACTACAAGGTAGAATCGGTCATTTTGGATCTAGGATCAGATGTTAATATTCTAACAAGGCAGAAATGGAAAATTATGGGGATCCCTCAGCTAGCTTGGTCCCTTGTATAGCTGCGACTGGTCAACTAGGCCATAGTAACATCGATTAGGCGCGTTCCACACCTTGCTATGGAAGTTGAAGGGATGAAGACTTATGTTGATTTTGATGTTATTGAAATTTTCGACGTCAGAGGTTCCTATCCCGCGTTGTTGGGGATTGGATTGTCCAATGAAATATTGGTGGTGATTAATTTTAAGAAGCATGTAATGACCTTTTAAAATCAAGACATAAGAGTCATCGCTCCAATGGATCCAACTAAAGGATGAAGGTATATTGAACTAGTGAAGGATGAAGCTGTAAGGGGATGGGATCATGCATATAATATCTCATAAGATTATATCCATCCACTTGTTGATGGGGAACTTAGTTGGTGCATATATATCTCTAAGTCTTCTAACTCTGATGATGATTTAGAAAATTGGTAGAATAGAATGCATGAGGTATCGTTCCAGAAGTGTGGTTTTATTACGTAGTCATTGTGTCGAGTCGCGATTGAGATTGTTGAATTACCAGTATATGAAGGACTGCCTAAGTTGCATGAGTTTCTGTTGGTATTTGAAGATAAGATATTAGAATTATAGCGATTGCTGGCACTGGATGAAGTGTTGAAGGCTACTCTAGCACGTTGGTGGGAAACCCATAAGAATTCGATCACTAGATGGTCTTAGTGTAAAAGATTAATGATAGTTCACTTTGGAAATAAAAATGTGTACCACACAAGAAGGTACGATGGGAAGAATAACCTTGGGAGTCATCTGATAGAGTACCAGACCTTGTGGGAATCATGACCAAAGGATGAGTTGGTCCATGCTTTTATCCACACATTGGATGAGATGCTGCGATCATGGTATGTATCAGCTGAGTTGTGCAGAGAGATCACTACTTAGGAAGAGTTGACGGTTTTCTTTACTCACATCTTCAGTTTTGCGGATACCAATCCAGATGTTCATAATGCACTACAACTCATCCACGATGTTGTCCTGAAGGTAGTACTGGTCGCACACCCCGTGGATCCACATGCGCATTGTCAAATGCAGTGAATAATGGAATGCTATAATGTAACTGGAGGACTCGAGGATGGCGATGATCCACAGAACATAAATATTCCAGAAACAAAAGGGATTCGGGATGTCACAACACCTGACATATCGACAGATCCAATGAATCATCCATTAAAGATCATGAAGGTCAACATTGGGATGGATGAGAACCCAAAGTTTATGAATGTTAGGGACTATTGGGACAAAGAGACCATGGAAAAGATAATAGATTTGTTGCATGAATTTTAAGATTGGTTCCCTACCAATTCTATTGAGATGAAGGGACTACTAGGATATTTAGGAGAGATGAAGATTTTGTTGAATGCAGATGAGAAATTAGTAAGGTAGAGGTTGTATCGCCTAAATCTGCGATACAAGGAAAGCATCAAAGCTAAGCTCGACATAATGTTAGAAGCTAGTATAATTGAGCCAGTTGAAGAATCTGAGTCGATCAATCCCATGGTGTTCCAAGATAAGAATACGGGCAAGGTTTGGATTTGTGTCGACCTGAGAAAATTGAATGATGCATTTGTGCATGATCCATTTTCGATGCCATTCACTGATGAGGTGCTAGAAGGAGTAGGCCGTGAAGAAATGTATTCCTTCACAGATGGGTTTTTTGGCTACCACCTGTTGAGGCTTGGAAATTAACAAGAAACAATAGATGGGGATTCTCCCCAGTCAACGTTCCCAACTAGCCCATTGACTGTTTGGTATAGGGAATCCGTCTGGTTTGCGATCCGGCTACTGTAGGTCAAGTAACAGAAACAAAAGGTTTTACCGGTTACACCGCGGTCCACCGAGTTTTTGTATTTTGACTTAATGTATGAGATGCATATGCCTAATTAGCCATGCAAGGTGATGCGGATGCAGGGAGCAGTCACAATATGATGCACAGGTTCTTACCTCTTGTCTTAAGGCTCACAAGCATCTGTATCACATATGCAGCAATGAAATGAACTAACTATCTATCTACCTACCTATCCTTAGGGAGCCATATTGTAAATTATTTGTGAGTAATGTGTATTGTACAGGCAATATAAAGAGAAACTACAGTTAGCTGATATTTCTTTCCACAATGCATGAACGATTAAAGATATTTCAACAACTAGATAGCCAATTGTTTTATGAACCGCATACATTACTCATGGTGGTCATTCAACAAAATAAGCTAGAAATCATTTAAACAAGAACATAGGTTCAAAGAGTTAGAACGATCTCACGGTTAGTGGACAAAAAGCAGGAAAACAAAATAGTTCATCTTTCAGCCATCCACAGCACAACATTTGGACATTTCACCAATCTTTCTCCAACAAGAAAACCATATTTCTTTATTGCAAAGAGAAATAGTTCTTCTTACAATATCCTTTTAGTCTCCCTGGGAAAAATCCCTTTTTCCCTCTAAGTATTTTACATTTATACAAAAGGGTGGGACTGTTGGGCTGCCCAAAGTGAGCTTTGGGCTTCCCAACCCCTCGTTTCCCAACGTTCTACTTTTCTTAAATTTTTTACAAAAATAATTACAAATTACAATAATGACCGATCCTTCATGAGGAGGGTCCCACTTGGGCATCTAGAAACTTCTTCCATGATGCAGCATCAGAGGCAATGCCCTCAAATGTGCAGGGTTCCAAAAAATGAATGTTGATTTCAAATTTTTCGGCCTGGTTCTTTATAGCCTCCACTCTGGCTGCGCTTAACCGAAGCTCGTCTTCCAAAAGCTGCACACTAACTGCTGAATGGCCTACTTCGCTTCTCAGAATGTGGTCATCAATGGCCTTAATGTGTTGCATTCTTGCTTCTTCATCCTGATGTATTTTCTGCAATATCTCCACAAATGAATTGTTGTCTGGGAAATCATCCAGCCTCTACTCGGCTTCTACCTGGCACCGGTTGTATGTAATGAGGACTCTCCTGAAAATTTTTGTGTAGGCTCCCTTTGTCTTCTTGACTCCTTTCTTGAAATCCTCTGCGGTGTTAATAGCAAATTCTATTAAGTCGTAATCCCTCTTGAGGGCTTGTTTATCTTTTGATGGCAGCTCTGCTAGAGTTTCTTCATTTCTTTCCAACCTCGCCATTCTTGCAGTCAGGTCCTCGAGGACGTCCTGAGATCTGTCCATAAAGTAAGATGTAGTTTCCAAGATCTCTTCCAATCATCCATCGATCTGCAGCACTCTACATCTCTCTTCTTCAACAGCAGTCTGTAGCTACAGCATCTTGGTTTTTTGGGCCAAGACATGCTCTTTGAATGGCTGGAGGTTAACCTGCTACTCCCATGCTTCCTCCAGAGTAGCTGTTAGAGAAGAAATCTGCTCTTGATGTTTCTCTTTCTGTTCTTCAGAGTGCATCTCACTGGCCTATAAGATAATATTTTGCTGCTCTTCTAGCTCTTCCACCTTCTCCTGTAGTCGTTCCTTTTCTATCTTCAGTTCTTGATATTCTTTCTATATTTTCTCTGGGGATTCTTGTGTTGTTTCTCTGACCTGTCTTTCTACTTGGAGGGCCTGTAATTCAGCCTTAGAAGCCTTTATGTCCCTCTACATGTCTTCATACTTCCTCTTCAGCCTATTGCTTTCTTCTCTTTCTTTCCTTAGCATATTTTTTAACTGAGCAGAGGACTTCTGGGACTGCTCCAAGTCAGTTATTACCTTGTCCATGTTATCTTCTGAGGTGTTGATTAGTGCAGCCCTGGCCCTCAAGGTGAATCTTGGATATTGGTCTGTTCCTAACATAACAGCCGTATCCATTATCATTTTACCAGGCAGACCTTCCACCTCAACTTTCCTCTCTATTCTCTTTATTATCCTTTTTGTTGCTCGATCATAGAAAACAGTGTTGAAGTCAAGGATTTCTTCTCCCTTTTTCTGAAAAAAAGGAACTAGCTTGAGGGTGGGGACCACAGGTGTGCTGGCAGCAGGCACTTGTGGGTCCCGAACTTCTGGGTTTTCCTTCTCCTGGGTCTGCCCTCCAGCTATCTCAGAAGCTGACTATTCTGTTTGAGTCTGTGTCAGCTTCAACCTCTCTGCTTCCTGCTTTTGTAGCTCCTCATCGAGCTTTCTCTTCGCTTCTTCAGTTGCTTCTCTAGATGCTTCTTCTACTTCTTTAGCTGCTTCCTGGGATTTCTCAGCTGCTTCTTGGGCAGTTTTTCCTTTCCCTTCCTCTTCCTTGTGCAGCCACCCTGCAGCTTCCTGTGCCAATCTCTGGGCTTCCTCTTTTCTTCTCTTTGCTTCTTCCTTAGCCTTAGCATGTTCATCCCCCTTCCCACCTTTGGTGGTGATCTTTTTCTTGAATCTTCTCTTCAGTGTTGTCATGTTCAGGGCATTTCGGAAGATAGACTCTTCCCTATCAAAATGGTGGGTATACTCAAAATGCACCTTGTTTTCTTTACAATGTTCTGCAACTTTACCTTGGGAGTCATTTCTGTGATAGGGCATCTCGCCAAAGTGGAACCTCTACAACTCTTCTACGAATTCATCAGCTTGTTTCACCCTAGTGAACCTATAACTTCCTAGTTTGAAGGGAAAGGGAGGATAAGCAGTCTTCTTATGTTCGAATAGGAAGCTACCTATTCCATCCAGGAACACTTGTCTGACTGCCTCCTTGTGGATAATGAAATCAGTTGCGTATTTGGGCAGCAAGGAAGGAGCTCTTGAACCTCTAAACATCCTGAAGTACATGCCATTTTCGGTCAAATAGTAGTCTGCATAATCCTCAATCACTTGCATCGCCCCTTCTGACATGAAATCACACTCCTTCAAGAAAATGAGTGTGTATAGAGGCATAAGGAGGTGTTCACAGATTTCCCTGTAATGGCTATGATATTTATGTGCCCACAATGGTTTGTAAGCAGCATAGATAGGCATTCTTTCCCTATCCCAGATGCACCTGAGACCAGGGAAAGGCTGGTTGCATAATATACAGTCTATAAGTATTGAACTCATATAAAATTCAGACCTTTTCTGGGCTTCTCCTCCCAAGGCTGAGGCCAAGCAAGCAGAGAGACTGTTTGAGACAAGGTTGGCCCAGTTGAAAATTTTCCCCTGGGTTGCAACATAAAAAATGATAGGTATCCATTCTAGTTTGAAAAACCAGCCATGAGCTCTTCCAAATATTCTGTTGAGCATCAAGGCTATGAATCTGTATGGAGCTCTTAAACCTACAGTATCATATTCTCCTGTCACTCTGGTCCTGAAATGTTTTCCAGTCAACATCATTCTTTTCATGGTTTCTACCAAGTCCATTCTAATGTTGTTTAACCAGTCATCAGATAGGAACAGTTGGGCTTCTAGAAAGTGGTAGGCTAGGGAAACATATTCGGGGCTGTATGCAGCATAGCCCTGTTTGTTAACATCCTCCAGGATCATTGTTGTGACATCTGCCTGAGGCAGAATCCAATCAATTACTTCATCGCATGGGAATAACTCAGGTCTAGTGGCGATCCTCATCAGTGAAGATCATTCTATGTTTGCATATATGGACTCTTCCTCTAATCCCATGTCAGGAACCTCTCTTCGGGTGATCAGTTTATAGATTTCCCCCCACTGGTATTCAGGTTCAATGCCAGAAATGCACTTCGTGTCCTCGTATATGTATTATGTCTTAGTTACAACTTCTACTTCTTGCTCTTCCTCGACCACATGGGCCTTCTTCTTTTGTCTCTTTGACATGGTGAGCTCTTCCAGCCATAAAATTGTAACATTAAGCCCTTTTGGCTAAGTGGCAAACCTGTATACATCAATGTACAGTGTGCGATTTCTTCTATGTTTTAACATGAGAGCAATCAATCAATGAAGCAAGCATATGCATGTATAGACTGAAATGTCTTGACTAACATAATTATTAAACCCAATGGGAAGTGTCCAGAGACTTTGTTTATATCTAGCATGATGGAAAACAAGTTATATATAGTAAAATTATGCAAGCTACCACTGAAAATTCTACCAATAAAATTGGGTGAAAAACACCTACATTAACATGCCTAAAGCTTCCGCTCTCTGCGGGTGCCATTATCAAATCACTGCGCGGGACAGACAGGGGAAAACTACGCAAGCCCTCAACGAAGCTTTTAACAACACCACTGCCCTGGTGATTTTTGGTTAACAAACTGAACGCTGTGACACATCCCCTCCATAGATTAGGGTTTAAAGGCAACTACGCGTGGAACAGTGCGGCGAAACACTTGCGATTCAAGGATGCGGGTTTCTATGGCATGTTTTATCAAAGAAAAACCCCCCATGCAAAACTATGGTGAATAATTATGCGTTGCGGTACACCCTCTTCCCCAGCCCGGGTTCGAAACTGAGCACGAATTTGGTTGCGCAGGACCTCAAAATCAAAATGGCTGCATCTTAAAGACATGGGCATCACCAAACGAGGAAAACAGCCCAACCCTCAAGGAAGGCCATGGAAAACCTATCTCATACCCACCATCATTACGCAGGGCGGTTTGGCACAGACAGCGTAACGGTCGTCTGCGCCAAACCCCCTCACTCTCTATGCGCAGGGTTACAGAACAAACGACCGTGAAATAACATGCCCTACGGGTCACAAACACCCACCACCATGAACAGTAATACCACAAGAAACTCCCCAATATATATATGTAATCACAGGGTAAAACAAAAGAACGACTGCAGCAAATAACCTAACTGTGGAAAAAAACGTCCGCACTACCAGTTATGCTATAAATCCCGCACTATATACGCATGAAAACGGGGTCGAGTAAACGGCCAGGAAAAAAAACCACCGTGAACAGTATAACCACCAAACGTTCAATGGAAAGGGAAAGGAAAATGGAGCCTACCTGTCACTGATACGTAACCGACGTGTAGGGCGGGATGAAGATAGTCGGGCTCCCACAGTTACCACCTAGACGCGGGTACCAGCACTATGGTCCAAACAAGCTCAAGCACTCAACAACATGATAGTGACAGAGCACGGCGGTCAAGAAATAACAATAAAAAACATAACCCCTCGACCTCATATATATGGTTAATCACAACGGGAAAGCAAAAGATCAGATGACGGAAAGATTTTGAATCGGAGGTCGAAAGTGCAGGTATTTCCGCAAGAGCAGATGATCAAAGCACTAAGCTCTCCACAGGGTCATACATATCAGATGGCAGACCACTTTTGGATCAGAAGCTGAAAGCAATCGTCCTTTCACAATGACAGACGGCCAAAGCGTATATCCAGCCGTGGAGATATGCATGGCGGGAAAAGTTAGAAGGTCAGACGTCAGAGACATTTGGTTCGGAAGACGAAAGGGTACTTTTGTCCACAATGACAGAAAACCAAACCATAGACCCAGCCGCAATGATGGGGATAACTGGGTGGCAACTAGCCGCGCGTCGGATCGAAACGAAAATAGAATCACAGCCGCAATGGAGGATACCAAACGGATTTACGGGGTCCAAAAACTCAATCAGGAGAGAAAGAGGTTTGCCATCTGCAATGGCGGAAGAAGAAGTCATGACAGCTCCGACACAAATCCAAAAGGCAGCCGATTAAAATCAATCGAAATGGGAGAAACAATCGAAGTCAAAAACCGAATGTTTATCCGCAATGGCAGGGAAAGAAATGACAAATCCTTCCGATTTAAACCACAAAATCAGCCGATTAAAACCAATGTATCGGACAAGAAATCGAAGTCACGACTTAATATTTTTCCGCAACGGCGGGAGCATCAATCAAATAATCTTCTGATTCAAGCAGGCTGTAAATGCATTCAAAGGCTGCAATAAAGTCTGATCAAACCTTAGATTTCTTCAAGCATCAGAGGGAGAATCAAAATAAATGGTAAATCAATTCAATCGTTCGGAGAAACAAAAGAAGAAAATCAACTAATCCAAAGCAAAGGAGGGTCCTAAAAAAAATTTGGAATTTTGGGAAATTGTTGCAGCTGCAACAATTGGCGACTACCTGGTGAACCCCAGATTTCTGAATTAACTCCTTCCCAGTGCAAGACCGTCTGAATAAAAGTTGAAATCTTCTAGATGTTTGTATCCCTAGGCTGGCCAAATTAAGCATTTAAACCATTGAGAAGCAGTCCATTCTTTGGGAAATGGTAACATCAGAAATATTGCAAGTCTAAATAACTCTTTTGAGGCCTAATAAATGAGGTTCATTTTACCCGTCCTTAGGTAATTTCAGGCTTGGAAACCACAGAATTGTAATAGATAGTAAACAGTATTATCCTTTTTGTTCCTCATTCCCATGCCAATTGCACTTTTGTGCCATTAGAACTTTAGTTCTTTTGATTCCTCCATTTGTCTTTCTTACTGAATTTTAATTCAGAATCCTCTATCCCATAGTGTCCTTTTGTGTGAGCGGTGTATTTCATGTTTCAGCTCACGGACGGAGAGGATCTTTCGGCAATTTAGTACTTATGCTTTTGATACTTTGCTTTGATATGTCTTTTTTCTTTTGAGGAGTTTTGACTCTTGATAGCTTTTAGCTTTTCTAAAACCATGGCATGGGATCATTTATATATAATATACTGTTTACCTTGCTTCCTTTCCATGGGTCTTCCGCTGTCACCTCTTCGGATATTTAAGATGTGAAATGGATGGAGCCTCGAAATAGTATTCCAGACCTCTTTAATTCTGAGTTATTTACAAGGGTTAAATAATACTTCAATGAGTGCATGGCCAGTTAGGAAGACTACAACTAGAAGACATTCTATACTTTTAAAGCACAGTCTTCTACTCAAGATTTTAGTTAATAAAGAACCCTGATGTTTCCATTGCAACCAAAAGTTTTCCTCTTTATTCAAAAACAGAGCAGTAAAGAAAATAGCATCGAATCAAATAATCAAAAATAAAACAACATCAAAGCATCAAAGAAAAACAACATCAATTTATTTATGTACAAAGCAAAAGAAAAGAAAAATTTTGCCCACTCCTGAATATCTTTAATCTTAGGGAGTTAGAGGGTGGGCTGGATTATAGATATGAGATATCTAACCATGGTCTAGCTCTGCTATTTTTGAAGTTGAACACATGTCTACAATCCTACATTCATCCCTTTCAGCCTGAGGGAGTTGAAGGAGCTCAGGCTGATAGTCAATCTTAGAACTGGCTTTTCTTTCTGTAAGATGTCTTATCTTAAGCTCAATCAGATAATTTCCTAGGACAGAAACAGCAGATTCATTTCCCTCTCTTAGTTTAGTGACAGTATGCTTCATGTAAGGCTCTCTCAAAATCTTAATCTTATTTGGGGTACCCGTGAGAGGCAACAATAAATGAGACCAATCTGAAGCAAAATAGCCTTTTAACCTGGCAGACCAATCTCTGTTGAGAATAAGCCCATATCCACTAGGTATGTCAGCCACAGTAATGTCAATAAATTAACAAATCTTGTTGTTTGCAGACAAGCGAATGAGGACATTTTTCATTTCTCCCACTACTTTGACACTTGTGCTATCTAATTGCGTTACTTCACAAAATGTGGACTCTGGATGTCCCTTAATCTTTTTGCAAATCTCCAGTGGCATAACATTCACCGCTGATCCAGAGTCTACTAAGCAATTATGCACATTATGATTCAGCATTTCTAGGCTCAAGAGAAAAGGTGGGGTGTCAGCTGTCTCTTCCCAACCTAGTTCTATGTCTTCTTTTCTTGGTTGGTTTTGAGTAGGCAAATCCTCTTCAAGATCCCCAATTTCATTAGTGTTTTCATCACTGACACCTATCGGCTCTTCTACAGGTTTGACAGTCTCAGTGATTGGCTTGGCTTCCTAGTTGACCGTAGTGACTTCAAGTATTTTATTTTTAACATTCACATCTGCCTATCTCTGGACATTCTTTTGCAGCCTTTTGATCTTCGAAATTGTTAAATCCATGTCCTCTGTTGATGTAAGTGTGCATTCAGTTTTGGGAGCACTTTCTTCAGTGTCAAACAGCGGGATGCCATTCCATGAAACATAGTGTCATTGTCTTGTTTCTCCATAGTCTGGTTTTTCTTTTCCTCTTTGCCACTGTCCTTGGTTAATTTAGAATCTAGCAGCTAATTCATAACCAATGTCATCGAATTCAGCCATTGAGGGCACTTCTTTTCCGAATGAGGTTGTTGGTGAAAAGTGCAGAAATTATCACACCCTACTTCTGTTATGTTTACTAATGGAAAATTTGGTGGAGGTATTATCCATTGGTTGCTATCCTCTCTTTTTTGGTAGTAGGGTTTGTGAGTTTTCTAAGCTTCACTCCCTTTCTCCAGATCTATTATTCTGTTGTATAGATTCTGCATCATTTTCAACATTCCTTGATAATCATGTGATTGTTCCTCTTTAGGTCTAGACAGCAGTAACGTTCTTCTATTGGTAGTTTTCTCTCTAGGTAAATCAGGATAATCTTCTACACTTTCCCTTTCAGCCTCTACCCTTTCTGCCTCTTCATAAGTCTCTACCAATGTAGGTTTGGCTTTCATCTTGGCAAACATGGCCAACTCGGGTCCTAGGGCTGAGGTATAATATTCAATTAAGACTTTGTCTGAGGGTCTGTCAGCTTCAGAAAAGTTCTTTAGGTATATTGAAAATCTTTGAGTGAAACTATGTACCTTCTCATTCTTCTCTTTCCTTAACAAACCAAGACCTTTCATCAATGAGGCATGTGTTTTTTGGGTTGTGTATTTACTTCTAAAAACCCTTTCAAAAGTATTCCAATCAGGAATAGAGTTTGCAAGAAGAGAAAAATACCATGAAGCAGCTACCCCTTTCAAGGTATGAGGAAATAATCTACAGACAACATCTTCGTACTCCCCAGCCCTTAAACCTTCTACCGCCAAATAGAAACTTTGTAAGTGGTCATCTACAGCAATCCTTTCCTCAGGGTCAAACTTCGGCAGCAGCTTATCAAAAGCTTGAGGTAAGTTATGCAATGGAGGTGTCAGGTTCAAAGGGGTTCTAGCTTTCCATGCCGGCAGAGGGTTGGGATGATTTGCATTTATGCTAGCCATAGGCACAGGTACAAGAACAAAGTCTGAGTAAAGAGCAACGTAGGGTGAGAACAGGATTTCTTACTTCAAAGGTATAACCGGAACCTGTAAGTACTTGGGTCAGGTTGAAAGCCTCAAAACATCTGCTGGTAAGGTAATCTTGGGAAATATGTTCCACGTCCAGCCATGCACTGGCGGGCCTCCATCTAGCGCCAGAACTATTGAGGCCTGGAAATTCGCAGGCAACAACAAATAGGGATTCTCCCTAGTCAATGTTCCCAACGAGCCCGTTGACTGTTTGGTATAGGGAATCCATTCGGTTTGCGGTCCGGCTACTGTAGGTCAAGTAACAAAAACAAAAGGTTTTACCAGTTATGGCCCGGTCCACCGAGTTTTTGTATTTTGACTTAATGTATGAGATGCATATGCCTAATTAGCCATGCAGGGTGATGTGGATGCAGGGAGCAGTCACAATGTGATGCACAGGTTCTTACCTCTCGTCTTAAGGGTCACAAGCATCTATATCATATATGCATCAATGAAATGAACTAACTATCTATCTACCTACCTATCCCCGGGGAGCCATATTGTAAATTATTTGTGAGTAATGTGTATTGTACAGGAAATATAAAGAGAAACTACAGTTAGCTGATATTTCTTTCCACAATGCATGAATGATTAAAGATATTTCAACAACCAGATAGCCAATTGTTTTATGAACCGCATACATTACTCATGGTGGTCATTCCACAAAATAAGCCAGAAATCATTTAAACAAGAACATAGGTTCAAAGAGTTAGAACGATCTCACGGTTAGTGGACAAAAAGCTGGAAAACAAAATAGTTCATCTTTCAGCCATCCACAGCACAACATTTGGACATTTCACCAATCTTTCTCCAATAGGCAAACCATATTTCTTTATTGCAAAGAGAAATAGTTCTTCTTACATTATCGCCTTTTAGTCTCCCTGGGAAAAAGCCCTTTTTCCCTCTAAGTCTTTTACATTTATACAAAAGGGTGGGACTGTTGGGCTGCCCAAAGTGACCTTTGGGCTTCCCAACCCCTCGTTTCCCAACGTTCTACTTTTCTTAAATGTTTTACAAAAATAATTACAAATTACAATAATGACCGATCTTTCGTGAGGAGGGTCCCACTTGGGCATCTAGAAACTTCTTCCATGACACAGCATCAGAGGCAATGCCCTCAAATGCGTAGGGTTCCAAAAACTGAATGTTGATTTCAAATTTTTCGGCCTAGTTCTTTATAGCCTCCACTCTAGCTGCGCTTAACCAAAGCTGGTCTTCCAAAAGCTGCACACTAACTGCTGAATGGCCTACTTCACTTCTCAGAATCTAGTCATCAATGGCCTTAATGTGTTGCATTCTTGCTTCTTCATCCTGATGTCTTTTCTGCAATATCTCCACAAATGAATTGTGTTCTAGGAATCATCCAGCCTCTGCTCGGCTTCTACCTAGCACCGGTTGTATGTAATGAGGACTCTCCTGAAAAATTCTTCGCAGGCTCCCTTTGTCTTCTTGACTGCTTTCTTGAAATCCTCTACAGTGTTAATAGCAAATTCTATTAAGTCGTAATCCCACTTGAGGGCTTGTTTATCTTTTGATGGCAGCTTTGCTGGAGTTTCTTCATTGCTTTCCAGCATCACCATTCTTGCAGTCAGGACCTCGAGGACATCCCGAGATCTGTCCACAAAGTAAGATGCAGTTTCCAAGATCTCTTCCAATTGGCCATCGATCTGCAGCACTCTACATCTCTCTTCTTCAACAGCAGTCTGTAGCTACAGAATATTGGTTTTTTGGGCCAAGACATGCTCTTTGAATGGCTGCAGGTTAACCTGCTGCTCCCTTTCTTCCTCCAGAGCAGTTGTTGGAGAAGAAATCTGCTCTTGATGTTTTTCTTTCTGCTCCTCGGAGTGCATCTCACTGGCCTGTAAGATAATCTTTTGCTTCTCTTCTAGCTCTTCCACCTTCTCCTGCAGCTATTCCTTTTTTATCTTCAGTTCTTGATATTCTTTCTGTATTTTCTCCAGGGATTCTTGTGTTGTTTCTCTGACCTGTCTTTCTACTTGGAGGGCCTACAATTCAGCCTTAGAAGCATTTATCTCCCTCTGCATGTCTTCATACTTCCGCTTCAGCCTATTTCTTTCTTCTCTTTATTTCCTCAGCGTGTTTTTTAACTAAGCAGAGGACTTCTGGGACTGCTCCAAGTTAGTTATTACCTTTTCCATGTTATCTTTTGAGGCATTGATTAGTGCAGCCCCGGCCCTCAGGGTGAATCTTGGATCTTGGTCTATTCCTAACATAACAGTCGTATCCGTTATCATTTTACCAGGAAGACCTTCCACCTCAACTTTCCTCTCTTTTCTCTTTATTATCCTTTTTGTTGCTCGATCATAGAAAACAGTGTTGAAGTCAGGGATTTCTTCTCCCTTTTTCTGAACAAAAGGAACTAGCTTGAGGGTGGGGACCACAGGTGTGCTGGCAGCAGGCACTTGTGGGTCTCGAACTTCTGGGTTTTCCTTCTCCTGGGTCTGCCCTCCAGCTATCTTAGAAGCTGAGTGTTCTGTCTCAGTCTATGTTAGCTTCAACCTCTCTGCTTCCTGCTTTTGTAGCTCCTCGTCGAGCTTTCTCTTCGCTTCTTCAGCTGCTTCTCTAGCTGCTTCTTCTACTTCTTTAGCTGCTTCTTGGGAATCTTTTCTTTCCCCTTCCTCTTCACTATGCTCCCACCTTGTAGCTTCTTGTGCCAATCTCTGGGCTTCCTCTTTTCTTCTCTTTGCTTCTTCCTCAGCCTTAGCCTGTTCATCCCCCTTCCCACCTTTGGTGCTGATATTTTTCTTGAATCTTCTCTTCAGTGCTATCATTTTCGAGGCATTTCAGAAGACAGACTCTTCCCTATCAAAATGGTGGGTATACTCAAAATGCACCTTGTTTTCTTTACAATGTTCCACAACTTTACCTTGGGAGTCATTTCTGTGATAGGGCATCTCACCAAAGTGGAACCTCTGCAGCTCTTCTACGAATTCATCAGCTTGTTTCACCCTAGTGAACCTGTAACTTCCTAGTTTGAAGGGTAAGGGAGGATAAGCAATCTTCTTATGTTCAAACAGGAAGCTACCTATTCCATCCAGGAACACTTGTCTGACTGCCTCCTTGTGGATAATGAAATCAGTTGCGTATTTGGGCAGCAGGGAAGGAGCTATCAAACCTCTAAACATCCTGAAGTACATGCCATTTTCGGTCAAATAGTAGTCTGCATAATCCTCAATCACTTGCATCGCCCCTTCTGACATGCAATCACACTCCTTCAAGAAAATGAGTGTGTATAGAGGCATAAGGAGGTGTTCACAGATTTCCCTGTAATGGCTATGATATTTATGTGCCCACAATGGTTTTTAAGAAGCATAGACAGGCATTTTTTCCCTGTCCGAGATGCACCTGAGACCAAGGAAAGGATGGTTGCATAATATACAGTCTATAAGTATTGAACTCATATAAAATTCAGACCTTTTCTGGGCTTCTCCTCCCAAGGCTGAGGCCAAGCAAGCAGAGAGACTGTTTGAGACAAGGTTGGCCCAGTTGAAAATTGTCCCCTGGGTTGCAACATAAAAAATGATAGGTATCCATTCTAGTTTGAAAAACCGGCCATGAGCTCTTCCAAATATTCTATTGAGCATCAAGGCTATGAATTTGTATGTAGCTCTTAAACTTGCAGTATCATATTCTCCTGTCACTCTGGTCCTGAAATGTTTTCCAGTCAACATCATTCTTTTCATGGTTTCTACCAAGTCCATTCTAATGTTGTTTAACCAGTCATCAGATAGGAACACTTGGGATTCTGGCAAGTGGTAGGCCAGGGAAACATATCTGGGGTTGTATGCAGCATAGCCCTATTTGTTGACATCCTCCAGGATCATTGTTGTGACATTTGCCCGGGGCAGAATCCAACCGATTACTTCAGTGCACGGGAATAACTCAGGTCTGGTGGCGATCCTCATCAGTGAAGATCTTTCTATGTTTGCATATATGGACTCTTCCTCTAATCCCATGTCGGGAACCTCTCTTCGAGTGATCAATCTATAGATTTCCCCCCACTGGTATTCAGGTTCAATGCCAGAAATGCACTTCATGTCCTCGTATATGTATTTTGTCTTAGTTACAACTTCTACTTCTGGCTCTTCCTCGACCATAGGGGCCTTCTTCTTTTGTCTCTTTGACATGGTGAGCTCTTCCTGCCATAAAATTGTAACATTAAGCCCTTTTGGCCAAGTGGAAAATCTGTATACATCAATGTACAATGTGCGGTTTCTTCTATGTTTTAACATGAGGGAAATCAATCAATGAAGCAAGCATATGCATGTATAGACTGAAATGTCCTGACTAACAGAATTATTAAACCCAATGGGCAGTATCTAGAGACTTTGTTTATATCTAGCATGATGGAAAACAAGTTATATACAGTAAAATTATGCAAGCTACCACTGAAAATTCTACCAATGAAATCGGGCGAAAAACACCTACATTAACATGCCTAAAGCTTCCGCTCTCTGCAGGTGCCATTATCAAATCACTGCGTGGGACAGACAGGGGAAAACTACGTAAACCCTCAACAAAGCTTTTAACAACACCATTGCCCTGGTGATTTCTGGTTAACAAACTGAACGCTGTGACACATCCCCTCCATAGGTTAGCGTTTAAAGGCAACTACGCGCGGAATAGTGCGGCAAAACGCTTGCTATTCGAGGATGAAGGTTTATATGGTGCGTTTGATCAAAGAAAAACCCCCCATGCAAAACTATGGTGAAGAATTATGCGTTGCGGTACACCCTCTTCCCTGGCCTGGGTTCGAAACTGAGCATGAATTTGGTTGCGTGGGACCTCGAAACAAAAACGGCTGCGGCTTAAAGGTACGGGCATCACCAAATGGGGCAAACAGCCCAACCCTCAAGGAAGGCCATGGCAAACCTATCTCATACCCACCATAATTACACAGGGCGGTTTGGCGCAGGAAGCTTAACGGCTGTCTGCACCAAACCCCCTCAGTCTCTATGCGTAGGGTTACAGAACGGATGGCCATGAAATAACACTCCCTAGGGGTCACAAACACCCACCACTATGAACAGTAATACCACAAGAAACTCCCCAATATATATACGCAATCACGGGGTAAAACAGAAGAACGACCACAGCAAATAACCTAACCGTGGCAAAAAACATCCACACTACCAGCTATGCTATAAATCCCCCACTATATACGCATGAAAACGGGGTCGAGTAAATTGCCGGGAAAACAAACCACCGTGAACAATATAACCACCAAACGTTAAATGAAAAGGGAAAGGAAAACGGAGGCTACCTGTCACTGATATGTAACCGGCGTGTAGGGCGGGATGAAGACAGTCGGGCTCCCACAGTTACCACTTGAACGCGGGTACCAGCACTAGGGTCCAAACAAGCTCGATCACTCGACATCATGATAGTGACAGAGCATGGTGGTCAAGAAATAACAATAAAAAACATAACCCCTCAACCTCGTATATATGGTTAATCACAACGGGCGAGCAAAAGATCGGACGACGGAAAGCTTTTGAATTGGAGGCTGAAAGTGCAGGTCTTTTCGCAACGGCGGATGATCAAAGAGCTAAGCTCTCCGTGGGGTCATACATATCGGATGGCAGACCACTTTTGGATTGGAAGCTGAAAGCAATTGTCCTTCCGCAACGGCGGATGGCCAAAGCGTAGATCCAGCCGCGGAGATATGCATGGCAGGAAAATTTAGAAGGTCGGACATCAGAGACATTTGGGTCGGAAGACGAAAGGGTACTTCTGTCCGCAACAGCAGAAAACCAAACCATAGACCCAGCTGCAACGGCGGGGATAACCGGGTGACAACTAGCCGTGCGTCGGATCGAAACGAAAATAGAATCACAGCCGCAACGGCGGATACCAAACGGATTTACGGGGTCTGAAAACTCAATCGGGAGAGAAAGAGGTTTGCCATCCGGAATGGCAGAAGAAGAAGTCATGACAGCTCCGACACAAAACCAAAAGGCAACTGATTAAAATCAATCAAAATGGGAGAAACAATTGAAGTCAAAAACTGAATGTTTATCCACAACGGCGGGGAAAGAAATGACAAGTCCTTCCGATTTAAACCACAAAATCAGCCGATTAAAACCAATGTATCGGACAAGAAATCGAAGTCACAACTTAATATTTTTCCACAACGGCGAGAGCATCAATCAAATAATCTTCTGATTCAAGCAAGCTGTAAATGCATTCAAAGGCCGCAATAAAGTCTAATCAAACCTTAGATTTCTTCAAGCATCAGGGGGAGAATCAAAACAAGTGGTAAATCAATTCAATCGTTCAGAGAAACAAAAGAAGAAAATCAACTAATCCAAAGCAAAGGAGGGTCCTAAAAAAATTTGGAATTTTGGGAAATTGTTGCAGCTACAACACCACCATATCGGTATCACGGAGGATTTCCAAAAGAACAAATTTTTTACTTAATGGGGTTGTTTTCAATACACTATGATGTCGTTTGGGATGAAGAATGCGCCTGCGATATTTTCTTGGGTTGTTGTCACCACATTCAAGTATTTTATTCAAAATTTTCTACAAGTGAATATGGATGTTTGGACAGTTTATGGGTTGATCGGGGACCATCTAGAAAACTTGTGATTTATGTGAGAGTGTTGTCGACAACATCAGATCATGTTGAATTCAAAGAAGTGTATTTTTTGTGCACCTTTTAGGATGTTGTTGGGACACATTGTTTGCAATCAAGGACTGTTAGTTGACCCTGTGAAGATTGCACTAATTTTGAGCTTGCCACTGCCTACAAATGTGAAACAACTGAGAGTGACGCTGGGGCACACTAGATACTACCGCAAGTTTATCCGTGGTTATGCTGCGATCATAGCTCTGATGGAAAGCTTGCTAAAGAGGGATGCAGTGTTTGTATAGAGTCAAGAGTGTCAAGTAAGTTTTGAGATGCCGAAGGCTAAGATGGCTTCCGCACCAATACTCTTTTTTCCTAATTGGAATAAGGAGTTCCATGTCCATGTGGATGCATTGTCAGTTGCACTGGGGGTGGTACTGGTATAGCCAGGAGAAGGAGATCTTGATCACCCGATTTCTTTTGCTAGTCGAAATTTGTCGTCTGCAGAGAAAAACTACACTACCACAAAGAGGGAAGGTCTGGCGATGGTATATGCACTACAAAATTTTAGGCATTACCTGTTGGGTAGTCATTTTAAGATGTTCATAGACCATTTTTCTTTGAAATACTTGGTTAATAAGCCTGTGTTAGGGTGGAATATATACCACTGGCTACTTCTTTTTTAGGAGTTTATTTTTAAGATCATTGTGAAGCCAGGTCACTTGAATGTGTTGCAGTTGCAACCATTCTCCCCAAATCTCTTAAATTTTGGGCCCCTCCTCATGATGGAATATTGCTTCAGGTTGTTTTATCCTTAATTGTTGATCATGTTTTAAGTTTGGATATTTTTAATGATTTATATGCAGCCTGTTCCCAGAATTTGTTTGTGTTTGAATGTTGCAGCGGGTCGCAGAGTTGAGTTTAGTATTGATAATTGTTCTCTTATGGGTCGCCGTTGCGGAGGTATAGTAGGTTTCTGGCCGTTATTGATTTTTAAAGCTGTCTAAACACTTAGAATCTTTATATTGATCGGGAGTCATTCTTGTTGGGTCGAAAGACGGAGCCTTTTCGCTTCTGCCGTTGCGGAACCCAGAGTAGTTTAGCACCCGAAGTCCAAATCTTCCCGACTGCCGATGCATGTTGACCTGATTTAGCCGCGTACCCGAATCCATTTTTCTTTCGCTGTTGTGGCTGGGGAAGTCATTTGGCTTCCGAAGTGCAAATCCGTCCGACTTCCGACTGTGCATCACGTGGATCTAGCCTTCTCTTTTCCGCCATTGCGGCTCTCAAAGTCATTTGGCTTCTGAAGTGCAAATCTGTCCGACTGCCGATTAAAGCCTCTCCCTCCCGCGTTGCGCGTAGCTTTAGCCCTTCTCGTTTCCACCATTACGGCTAGGCAAAGCCTTTGGCTTCTGACGTCAGTATCCTTCCGAATTCCGCGGTAGTGCACCTGGCCATTTCTTGTGGGATAGCCGTTTCAGTTTGTATAATCTGCTGTTTCATTTTATAACGTAGTCCCAATGAGTAATACACTTGGATTAATTGCAGGTGGACATAAGGAACTGATGCGCGAAGACATAAAGGAACAGTTTGGCAAGGATCAAAAAGAAATCGACCGGATCGCTAAAAGGGCCATCAAAGCAGAAGGCAAAGTCAATAATGATAAAGGCACGAACTTGACTGTCTGTCCGTTACTAAAACGTTCCTAAGTGTATACAGACAACATAGAAGACTATGGAGCGTTGGAAGAACTAGAAGTTCACACGTTGGGGGCAGCCCAAATGATCGGCTGCTCTAGTTTAAATACTTGATAGTTAGAATTTAGAAGGGACTTTTTCCCTGGAAGAACTTGTAACCCATTTGCTTGTAAGAGGAACTATTTCGTTTTACAATCAAAAACTGCAACTTTTGCCTGCTGGAGAAAGTGAAATGTGGAATGTATCAATGTGATGAAATGAACAATGTTGAAGGGGAACTATTTCATTTTCAGCTGTGTTTCATTAACTGTAAGAGTGTTTAACTTCCTGAACCTATGTTCTTGTTGAATGCTTTTTTCAGTATATTTCGTGATGTTTTCCACTATGAGTGATGAATGTTGTTCATAAAACAATTGGCTAACTGGTTGTTAAAAAATCTGCAATTGTTCATGTGTCTTGAAAGAAGTATCAGCTATCTGTAACTTTTCATTATGCATGTGCAAAATATAGTACTCACCAATGAATGATAATCCTACTCCCTAGGGATAGTTTAGGTAGTTAGTTTATTTTCTTGTTGTATGCGATTTGGATGCTTGTGAGCCTTAAGATGAGAGGTAAGAACCTGCGCATCACATTGTGACTGTTCCTCGCATCTTTATCACCCTGCATTGTTAATTAGGCACTTGCATATCATACTTAAGTCAAAAAATAGAAAATTACACGGTGGACCGGGCCGCAACCGGTAAAGCCCTTTTTTTTTGTTACTTTGACCTACGGTAGCCGGACCGCAAACTAGACGGATTCCCCATTCCAAACAGTCACGGGCTAGTTGGGAACGTTGACTGGGGAGAATCCCTTACTGTTGTTTCCTGCGAATTTCCAGGCCTCAACAGTTTTGGGGCTATAAGGAGGGCCGCCAGTGTATGGCTAGCCGAGGAAACCCGTTTTCCCGAGCTTATTCCATCGGTAATAGTTCTGAAAGCAGTGGGTTTCATAATCCAATTCCGGAAGAAAGAGAACATCTATATTCTGTTGGCAACGAAATTGTTAATGATCTGAGAAGACACACTAGGGCGTATGTAAAGAAGATTGGAGGATTGCCAATCATCCCTGAATTGCCCAGAAGAGAGTATAAAAGGAAAGATCGTCCTATAGCGGAAGACTCAGTGTTGGTTGGAGACTGGGAAGAGCTTTTAGAAACAGCCTTACAAGAAGTTGTACTACCTTTGAACCAAGAAGGCCTAGATACCCCTCACAATTCTCCTGCTTGCACTCCTTTTGGCTCACCTCCTCACTCTCCACCTAGACTCATGGCAGGAGTAAATGCTAATCCACCACCTGCATGGAGAGCCACATCACCATTAAACCTGACACCTCCATTACACGACCTACCTCAAGCCTTTGACAAGATGTTGCCCAAGTTTGACCCAAATGAGAAAATACTAGTAGATGATCATATACAAAGTTTTTACTTAGCAATTGAC
>LPNX011069730.1:63058-125451 GCA_001517045.1 Pseudotsuga menziesii | reverse complement strand
GGTATTTCAAATTTAAAGCAATTTCATTGGCTAACACATGATGACATGGAATTTGAATAAAAGTTAAAAGGCCTATTTTGAGTTGAAATTTCCTCTAATGAGGATTAAGGGCCGGGGAATATGAAGATGTGGTATGCAGACTATTCCTGCATACCCTTAAAGGAGCTGCAACGTCATGGTACTTTGGATTGCCTGTTAAATCTATCCCTGATTGGGATACCTTCGAAAGAATTTTCAGAAGTAAGTATGCAACTCAGAAAACTCATGCAGCTCTCATGAAAGGGCTGTGCGCGTTGAAGAAAGAAAGAAAAGAAAAGGTGCACAGTTTCACACAAAGGTTTGCAGCATATCTCAAGAATTTCTCTGAAACAGGTAAACCTTCGGACAAGGTATTGATTGAATATTATACTTCAGCTTTAGGCCCTGATTTGGCCATGTTTTCCAAAGGTAGGGCCAAGCCTACTTTGACAGAAACCTATGAAGAGGCAGAGGTAGTGGAAGCTGAAAGAGAAAGTATTGAAGATTATCCAGAACAGTCAGGAGAGAAAGGTGCAGGTAGGAAAGCTTTATTGTTTACTAAGCCTAAGGAAAAAAAGTCGCCAGATTTGGAAAATATGGCCAAAATGATGCAGAAGCTTTCCAACAAAATCATAGATTTGGAGAAAGAGAAGGAAACATAAAAGTTTTATAAGCCATATTATAAGAAAAGAGAGGACAACCATCAGTCTCAACCTCCTCCTCACAATACTGCATCTATGAATTTAACAGAGGTAGGCATGGACAATTTTTGCACTTTCCACCAATAGCCACACTCGGAAAAGAATTGTCCTCAATGGATAAATTCGATGACGTTGGTCATGAATCAACTGCTGGATTCTAGATTAATAGAAGATGGAGATGAAGAGAGAAAAGAGAATACTACATCAACAAAGGAACAGGAAGAGGAAACCATGGCTTTGTGGGATTCTGTTTCATTATTTGATGCTAAAGAGGAAGAGAATCAGAGCTACAAGGACGTCATGGAAACCAACGTAGCAACAAGAAGCCAAGGTCCAATCAAAGACAACAATCTCATCCTACCAAAGATTAAAAGGCTGCAAAGAAATGTAAAGAAATTTCAAAATAAATCCTTGGCTGATAAGATTCCAGAATTCACTATTACCAGCCAAGATCCGAAGCAGAATGATACGTTGGCTAGGCCAAATGAAGGAAAGATGAATGCTGATAAACCTCACCCCATTGAGCAGCCGATGGATTATGACATAGTGGAGGATTTAAGGAAGGTAAAAGCGAATGTTCCACTATTCGAAATGTGTAAAGTTCCGCAGCAAAAAGAAAGACTGTTGAAAGCACTCGAAGCATCGGATGAGAAGCTGCCCGCTAACAATCAACCTCAGGAAGAAGAAGAAATTGGAGAAACCAGCGTTGGAGGTAAGTCTAAAAGCAAACATCCACCTTTCCTCCTCACGTTTGAAATTTTCAATCATAATGTACATAATTGCTTGGTAGACTCAGGGACATCGGTTAATGTTATGCCCATATCAGTATATAAAAAGATCAATGGGCAGCCCAAGCCATCCACATGGAGGGTGGTTCAATTGGACAGAACAGATGTAAAGGTAATTGGTGAGATGGAAGATGTCCTAGTCTGTCTGGCATCTAATGACAAAGTATGCCAAGTTATTAACATCGTGGTGGTTGATATACCAGATGCTTACGGTCTTGTCCTGAGCAGAGATTGGTCGGCCAAATTAAATGGATATTTCACTTCAGATTGGTCCCATCTTTGGTTTCCATACAAAGGGAGTCCAAACCAGATTAAGATTCTAAGAGAGCCTCACATGAAGTACAATGTTACTCAGCTGGAGGAGAAGAATGTACCAGTGGATGCTGTATTGGGAAACTATTTTATTGAGTTGGAACCAAGGAATTATCAAGCAGAAGAAGCCAGCAACACATCTGACACCCATCCTGATCTCCTTCGATTCTCACAGGCTGATGAGATTGACTGTAATATAGTAAGCTTAGCAGTAGGAGTAGATTCACCTTCAGTAGTTAGTGATTTTTGGACTTTATTTTTTGATGGATCTAACACATTAGAGGGTTCAGGGGCTGGCTGTGTCCTGATCGACCCCCAGAAGAATAAACATTTTCTTTCATGTAGATTAGAGTTTGATTGTACTAATAATACAGCTGAGTACGAAGCACTGGTGCAGGGACTAAAAAAAGCGATTGAATTAAAGGTAAGTAATCTAAAAGTTTTTGGGGATTCCAAAATTATTGTGAAACAAATACGGAATCAAATACATTGTGTTTCCCCTCACTTGAAAGATTACCAAAATGAGGTATGGGACCTGCTTAAATGTTTTAATGCATTCAACATTATTTCAATTCCAAGAATTAAAAACGCAGCAGCTGACCTGTTGGCCACATCAGCCGCTAGGCTCGTACCCACTAATAATTGATGTTCTGTCAAACTGCTTTTCAGGCCCTCAGTACCGGATATGATCACCAACTTACGAGTGTTCGACGATGATCAGCAAATAATAGAATGCTTTACAAATGATGAGGTCTTTAAAGGAGCCATTATAGATGATGAGGAATATCAGGCAAAAATGAAATATGACAATTTCATTCGTAAAGGTTTGAGAACGTTAGAAAAAATGTTCGATTTAAACGAAAAGTTCAGAAGACCAGCCAACGTGAAGACCCACAGCTCATCTCTATAGTTCGAGCTGATAAATTTAGGGACTGAGATGAATCCCAAATTTGTGAATCTCGACAAGTGTTGTTCACCAGCAGAAAGAGACAAATTCATCAGTCTATTTAAACAATATAAAGATGTTTTCGCATGGACGTATGAAGATATGAAAACATACGACACCAGCACCATCAAGCATATTGTCCCCATTAAAGCAGGCATCAAGCCATATCAGCAACCGTTAAGAAAAATGCATCCAAAATTGGAACCACTGATTTAGAGTGAAGTGAATAAATTATTGGATGCTAGAATCATTTTCAAAGTCAAACACTCTGAGTGGGTATCAAACCTGGTACCAGTAAGAAAAAAATCTGGAGAGATCAGACTCTGCGTGGATTTCAGGAACTTAAACCGTGCATCAGACAAAGATAACTATCCTGTTCCACCCATGGGGCAATTGCTACAAATGGTCTCTGGTTCTGAACTGTTTTCATTATTAGATGGTTTCTCTGGCTACAATCAAGTGTTAGTAGCCAAAGAAGATAGATTAAAGACAACGTTCAGGACAAAATGGGGAACCTTCACCTACAGGAGAATGCCCTTTGGGCTTATAAATGCTGGAGAAACCTTTCAGAGAGCTATGGACATAGCTTTCCACGGATTGATTGGCCGAAGTGTTGTAGTATACTTTGATGATATTACAATATTCTCGAAGTGAAGAGAAGAGCACGCATTTCACTTAAGGCAAATTTTTGAACGCTGTCAAAAATACGGCATCTCACTCAATCCTAAGAAGTGTGTGTTCGCTGTCATGGAGGGCAAGTTGTTGGGTCACATAGTTTCGAAGAAAGGAATCTCTATAGATCCAGAAAGAATTAAGGCTATTGAACAAATCCCCTTGCCCCATAATAAAAAGGGGATGCAATCATTTATGGGAACGATAAACTTCGTGCAAATATTTGTGCCTGATTTTGCTCAGATTGTCAAACCACTATAGCAGATGGTGAAGCAAAATGCACTATTCAAGTGGACTGAAATTGAGAAGAGCGCATTCAACAAAATCAAAACTGCTGTCGCACACGCACCATCCCTGAAAATCCTAGATTTCGACAAAGATTTTATCTTGTATACCTTTGCATCCGATGATTCTCTAGCAGCTATGCTCACCCAAAAGGAAGATTGGGGGGATGAATTCCCAATATCATTTATGAGTACTGGTCTGCAGGGGACCGAATTGAACTACCCAGCTGTTGATAAACAAGATTACGCTGTATTCAAGGCAGTAAAACAATTCAGGCCTTATATTTTAAAAAATATAACCAAGGTAATCATCCCCTACCCAGCTGTAAGGTCTCTTCTTATACAGAAGGAGTTGGGAGAAAGAAGAGGCAACTGGGTAATAGCTCTTCAAGACTACGATCTTGAATTCAAGCCAGCATCTATAGTTAAAGGACAAGGGTTATGCAAACAGATCACTGAAAATGGAAAAAATGAAGAACATGCCTAGGAAGATGAAGCCGAATTACATGTAATGGAGGTATGTCCTTTGTTTACAGCTCCTGAGTCTCGGTATAGAGACCTTGTGCATTACCTACAGGTAGGACTATTTCCAGAACATTGGAATTCCAAGCAAAGGAGAGCGTTGTGTCTTAAATCAGCCGCATATCAACTTGTTGAAGGGGTATTATTCAGAAAGAATTATGACGGGGTTCTTCTCAGATGCTTAGAAAAGGAAGATGCGAAGAAAGTGATGGCAGAATTGCATGATGGTCCTGCTGGAGGACATTATTCAGGAGATACCACAGCCCACAAAATCCTCAGGGTAGGTTACTATTGGCCTACGCTCTTTAGAGATGCACATGCACATGTCAGGAAGTGTGATATTTGTCAAAGGTGTAGTGGGAGACAACCTAAAGCAGCAGCACCTCTAAAGCCTGTGATGATCACAGAGCCATTCGAGCAATGGGGACTGGATATTATTGGAGAAATAAAACCGAATTCCTCTTTGCAGCACAAGTACATTCTGACCGCTACTGATTATTTCACTTGCTGGGTCGAAGCCAACCCACTGCGCAAGATAAATGAAGACGAGATCATCAGCTTCCTACAAGACCACATCATGACTAGGTTTGGAGTTCCAGTTTCGTTAGTTTTTGATAATGCTAAGTACTTTTCATCAATTAAATTAACTGCTTTTTCTCATGATAAAGGGATAAAATTGCATTATTCTACTAATTACTATCCACAAGGAAATGGCCTGGCTGAATCCTCCAACAAAAATCTGATTAGAATTTTAAAGAAGACTGTGGTAGAAAACTAGAGGAGTTGGCACTCGGCATTACCAAATGCCCTTTGGGCCGATAGGGTCACCCCCAAGTCTGCAATTGGAGTGTCTCCATATACCCTTGTCTATGGTAAAGAAGCCATCCTTCCTCCCAATATCATGCTACCATCTTCCATACTAGCTCAAGAGTCTAGGGGGTCGGATGATGAAATTTTGCAGATAAGAATATATAATCTCCTAAAAGCAGAAGAGGCTAGATCTAAAGCCATAGAATGCTTTAAGAAACAGCAGGAGTTAGTTAAGAGATGGCTCGACAAGCATAAATCTGGAACAAAAGACTTTGAAGTAGGAGACTTAGTCCTCAAATGGGATCACCCCCATGATGAGAAAGGAAAGGACACTAAATTCTAGTAGTTGTGGGTAGGCCCTTATCAGATAGCAGCAAAGCTTGGCCCTTCTACTTATAAGTTGCAAGATCTGCAAGGATGGGAAGAGAATTTACCAGTAAATGGTTTGGTCCTCAAGCCGTATTTTTCCTGAGTTTGTTTGAATTCTTCTGTCTTGTATATAAATAATCTGTTTGTTTGTCTTTTGAGTCATGTTTTACAGTTTGTTTTAGTTTGTTTTTCTTGATTCTAATAAAGGGAATGAACCCGCGGTTGCATAGAGAACATTAAAATGTTTGGGAATGATAAACATTTTTGGGTCTCAGACTGTGTGTTTTGTATAAAATAATTTCTTCCAGTTTAGTCGTTTTCTCGAATAATTATGTGTGCATTGAAGTCCTACTTAACCCCTGTGAAATAAACTGGATTCAAAGAGTCTGGAGTACTATGTTGAGGCTCCATCCATGTCACACTTAAAATGTTCTAAGGAGCGACAGCAGAGGACCCATGGAAAGGAGCAAGGTGAACAGTATATTAAATATAAATGATCCCATGCCAAGAAACGAATGCCAAAAGGCAAATAAAGAGTCAAAAACTCCTATGGAAGAATCATAAATCAAAGCAAGTGCTAAATCATAAGTATTAAATTGCCAAAAGATCCTCTCCATCCATGAGCTGAAACTTGAAGTACCCCACTCACACAAAAGGACACTATGGGATAGAGGATCCTGAATTAAGATTCACTATGAAAGGCATGCAGGAGGACTCATATGTAAAGGGGACAAAAGTCCAGAAGCACAAAAGTGCTAGAGTGGCATGGGAATGAGGAACAAACGAATATTTTTGTTTACCATATGCTACAATCCTGTGGGGTCCAAGCTATCAGCTACCTGAAGCCAAAGGTAATAATGAAACTCATCCTCTGGCCTCAACGGAGTCATCTGGACTTGAAAATCTTGGTTTCCACTCTCCCAAATTGGACTATTATCAATGATTGAGGGTACACACTTCCGGCATTCGAGAAATCCAGAGAGCTGGAAGAATTCAATAGATGCATTTGTTGTTAAGAAGTCTATCACTCAAAGAATAGTCGCCCAGAGATCTAGGTTCACCAGGTAATCGCCAATTGTTGCAGCTGCAACCGTTTTCCCCAAATCTCTTAAATTTTGGGCCCCTCCTCATGATGGAATATTGCTTCAGGTTGTTTTATCCTTGATTGTTGATCATGTTTTAAGTTTGGATATTTTTAACGATTTATATGCAGCCTCTTCCCAGAATTTGTTTGTGTTTGAATGTTGCAGTGGGTCGCAGAGTTGAGTTTAGTATTGATAATTGTTCTCTTATGGGTCGCCGTTGCGGAGGTATAGTAGGTTTTTGGCCGTTATTGATTTTTAAAGCTATCTAAACACTTATAATATTTATATTGATCGGGATTCATTCTTTTTGGATCGAAATACGGAGCCTTTTCGCTTCTGCCATTGCGGAACCCAGAGTAGTTTAGCACCCGAAGTCCAAATCTTCCCGACTGTCGATGCGTGTTGACCTGATTTAGCCATGTACCCGAAGCTGTTTTTCTTCCGCCATTGCAGCTGGGGAAGTCATTTGGCTTCCGAAGTGCAAATCCGTCTGACTTCCGACTGTGCATCGCGTGGCTCTAGCCTTCTCTTTTCCGCCGTTGCAACTCTCAAATTCATTTGGCTTCTGAAGTGCAAATCTGTCCGACTGCTGATTAAAGCCTCTCCCACCCGCGTTGCGCGTAGCTTTAGCCTCGTTTCCGTCGTTATGGCTAGGAAAAGCCTTTGGCTTCCGACGTCAGTATCCTTCCGACTTCCGCGATAGTGCACCTGGCCATTTCTTGTGGGATATCCGTTTCAGTTTGTATAATCTGTTCTTTCGTTTTATAACGTAGTCCCAATGAGTAATACACTTGGATTAATTGCAGGTGGATGTAAGGAACTGTTGCGCGAAGACGTAAAGGAGCAGTTTGGCAAGGATCGAAAAGAAACCAACCGGATCGCTAAAAGGGCCATCGAAGCAAAAGGAAAATTTGATAATGATAAAGGCACGAACCTGACTGTCTATCCGTTACTAAAATGTTCCTAAGTGTATACAGACAACATAGAAGACTATGGAGCGTTGGAAGAACTGGAAGGTCACACGTTGGGGGTAGCCCAAACGATCGGCTGTTGTAGTTTAAATACTTGATAGTTAGAATTTAGAAGGGACTTTTTCCCTGGAAGAACTTGTAACCCATTTGCTTGTAAGAGGAACTATTTCGTTTTACAATCAGAAACTGCAACTTTTGCCTGCTGGAGAAAGTGAAATGTGGAATGTATCAATGTGATGAAATGAACAATGTTGAAGGGGAACTATTTCGTTTTCAGCTGTGTTTCATTAACTGTGAGAGTGTTTAACTTCCTGAACCTATGTTCTTGTTGAATGCTTTTTTCAGTATATTTCGTGATGTTTTCCACTGTGAGTGATGAATGTTGTTCATAAAACAATTGGCTAACTGGTTGCTAAAAAATCTGCAATTGTTCATGTGTCTTGAAAGAAGTATCAGCTATCTGTAACTTTTCATTATGCATGTGCAAAATATATTACTCACCAATGAATGATAATCCTACTCCCTAGGGATAGTTTAGGTAGTTAGTTTATTTTCTTGTTGTATGCGATTTGGATGCTTGTGAGCCTTAAGACGAGAGGTAAGAACCTGCGCATCACATTGTGATTGTTCCTCACATCTTTATCACCCTGCATTGTTAATTAGGCACTTGCATATCATACTTAAGTCAAAAAATACAAAATTACACGGTGGACCAGGCCACAATCGGTAAAGCCCTTGTTTTTTGTTACTTTGACCTACGGTAGTCGGACCGCAAACCGGATGGATTCCCCATTCCAAACAATCACAGGCTAGTTGGGAACGTTGACTGGGGAGAATCCCTTACTGTTGTTGCCTGCGAATTTCCAAGCCTCAACAGAATGTTGGCCCAAATCACTTATCACGAATAAGATTGGTGAGGAACCAGCAAACATTGAAGATGGGTTGCCAAATGTGCATCTATTCAGAGTTGACATGGTTGATGATTAATATGAGCAAATAATTCATTTTTTTGTGATAGGAGCAGCAACATAAGATCTTACTACAAGTCAAAAGAAACATTTGATCATCAAGGCTATGGATTTTGAGTTGATTGTTGGACAACTCTATAAACTAGGACCAGATGATATCTTGTGTCAATGCGTCCTACCACAAGAACAAGGGAAAATATTAGCAGAGGCACATGTGGGATTTGCTAGTGGACACTATGGAGATCGTGCTGCTCCGAGGAAGGTGATCTGTGCAGGGATTTGGTGGCCCACTCTTCATAATGATGCGACAAATTATGCAGGGAGTTGCGACGTCTATCAGAGAACTGGAAAACCATCAAGGAGGGATGAGATGCCATTAGTACCTCAAGTGACGTTGCAACCATTTGATAAATGGGTTGTGGAATTAGTGGGGCCAACCAACCCAACTGGAAAGAGAACTGATGCACGGTACATAATTACAGCGACAAATTATCTAACACAATGGGAAAAGGCCACACCTGTTGTGGATTGCACCACTGCGACAGCAGCAAGGTTCTTGTTTGACAACATCGTGACTCAGTTTGGATGCCGGAGGATATTGATGAGTGACAAGGGGAATCACTTCATCAATTGCATAGTCAGTGCATTGACCGAGGAGCTTCAAATACAGCATAAGGAGAGTACCTCGTATAATCCACAAGCAAATGGAACAGTGGAGGAATTCAACAAGGTGTTAGAGCATGCACTTACTAAGGTATGTAACGCAAACCGCGATGATTGGGATCTAAATATTTCAGCAGTCTTGTGGGCATATCGCACCACTTGAAAAAAATTGACAAGATAGACACCATTCAAATTGGTGTATGGGCAAGAGGAAGTTATGCCTATGGAGTAAATTGTTCCAAGTTTGTGCATAGCACCAATGACGGGTGTGGATGATGAAGCAGTGTTAGAAGAACACTTAGAATAGTTGTTACAACTCAAGGAAGATTGCTTTGTCATAGTTTTTCACCAGTGCGTTGAGAAGGACCAACAAAAGGCTTGGTATGATCAGCATATCAAGAACAAACAATTTCAACAAGGAGACTTGGTGTTGTTGTACGACATCAAGTTCATGAAGCATTCAGGTAAGTTACAAATGCATTGGCTAGGTCCATATCTCNATATATGTGTGTGTGTGTGTGTGTGTGTGTGTATGTGTGTGTATATATATATATATATATATATATTTCTAGATTAAGAGGATGGTGCACCAAGAAGAAGCGGATGCCCAAGTAGAGGAGTTGGTATCATAGTTAGAAATCCATGTCGTGACAACTGTAGGACCGCAACATAGTAAAATCAGTAATAAATGAATACAGTTAAAGCAATTAACTAGTGGTGCTTGTTGAAGCGACCTGTATTTATGGTGGATCTCACCATTGGATCGATAGGATCGATGACAGATTTGGGCAGTTAGTGCATGATTTAGTCATGATGATCGACATGATATGGTCATGATGGTCAAGGGATCAATTTGGAACTGTAAGAAGGGGTTGAATGCGGTTGAAAGTCACCATAGTGAAAAGTGTGAAGTGTCGATAGAGGTGCAGAATAGAGTTTCCTGGAGTTGAGTTTTGGTGATTGGGTGAGTTGCAGAGTGAAGTAAGGTCAAGTGCCCATTGAAAATTCTGGGGCATGCAGAATGAGAAAGTCACAGTTGAAATTTCTAGTGAGAGGGACTCACCAGTCATTCTAGTCATTATTGATGAGGAAGTTGTGAGTATGTCGGTGGTATATTCCTCTGTTTCGAAGAAGAAGAGGGGGGGGGGGGGAAGCAGCCTTAGCTCCTCGGCATCGAAGAAGCGGAAATTTAGAAATTCTGCAAGGGAACAGGAGAAGGAAACTGTGTAGTTGGGTCCATCAACTTTAGGGGATATGAAATCATCATCCCACATAGGGGTTTCCATTGCAGACATCCCTAGGTATGTGAATCCCATACGGCCTGATGCGAAGCCAAGGAAGATGACCAAGAATCAGAAATACCTGGTGAAGATGTCGGTGATTCCAAAGGGTATGACATGCACCATGAATATCATGCCTGCGATGATGGGAATGAAGTATGATGATCAGGACATGCTTGCATTGATGGATATCACAAAGACTCTTTATGAACCTATGGTAGCAGTAGGAGGCGGCCCGATAGTACGCACTCTGCAAAACTGGGTGCATGGGTTGGATAGAGAAAGACTATTGGGATTGATCAAGATGTCGCATTTTGAGCTGTTGAACGAGAAAAATGCATGCGTGAAGAAAATTTTGGCTTGTTTTTATTGCAATATTTTGTGGCTGGAAAAACCATCTGCAGTCATGGTAGCACTGATTTCAGAGATCACAAATCTGCCTAAGAATGAGCCAGACTCCTCACAGTTTTTTTTGAGGAATGGATAAGGATAAGAGACTCACAGAAAGGATAAATAAGAGATATGGTTTGCAGTGGTATGGACGAGCATACCATGTCGACAACATCAATGATCCGACTGTCTGTATTGGCATGTGAATTTTGGCTACTAAGATTATGCGGATGAGCAGGACTACCAAGTGCAATTCAAGGGTTATTGCATGCACAAAGAAGTGTGTGCAAGGTGTACAGATGAATTGGTCTCTATTTTTAATGAACCAACCAATGAAGGATACAATAGCAGTTTAGGCAGGGAAAAGGCCACTTGCATACAGTTGGCTACTGATCTTAATTGCACTCATGGCTTGGATGGAGCTAGATGATTACCAAGGGATGGATGTGGATGCAGTAAATATCTACAAGGGTGCACGCTACTAGAACCTCTGGCAGGTGAAGGAAACTTATAGACTTAAGGACTTCGCAGTTTAGTTCTAGATCTATTGGGAAGAGCTATAGGCTGCAACTGTGAAAATTTAGTGATTGTCTGGGAAGGTTGTAATGAAGTTCCAACGGGTTTCTCAGTTCATGATTGGCCCACATGCCATTCATGTGTAGGCACAGCATGACCCAATCAAACATTGGTTACCAAAAACCATACAAGTTTTCTAATGTAGAGTTGGAGAAAATTTTTGATGATTGGCCCACAGCATGGAGAGAACCGATCAGCCTAGAAGAAGCATTGACAGGTCCACCAGTTGATCCATTACCTGATCCTAACCAGCAAAGTCACCATGATTATGATGCAGAGTCATTGCGGACACCCACTGACTCAGAAGCAAAGAACGCATTTGAATAATCAAGGACAAAGAAGCGACAGGAACAAGGTATGAAAAGTAGCATAGCCCTAGGGATGGATGTGTATTTGAACCGGCTCATTGCAACCATTACAAATGTAACGGGCTTCGCAGCTAAAGAGATGAAGAATAAAGCGACAAAAGGATTCAACGAGATAAATACTTGACTTGATTCATTAGTTGATGCAGTATTGAAGAAGGCACTAGAGGTAGCGACTGTACATCACCTTGTCTCAATAAACACTGGGACACAGATTCAGAATGTACAAATTTTATCGCATGCGATTGAGACCAATAAAAAGGATCTCAATGCCTCCTTGCATTAGTTACAATATTTGTCCATCGACATCACTGCGCTATCCAGATAGATGTTGGTGCATATGCAGAGGGTTTCCAATTAAGAGTTGGCATACAAAGAACAAAGTAACAGCGGTCAGTTCTTGCAATCACAGAAGAAATAGGCAGAAGTGCAGAAAGAGGTTGAAGAGTTGAAGAAGGCAAAAGAGTGCATAATCACAGAGAATTCCAAGGCCATTGAGGAATCTAAAAAGGAGCAGGATCGACTGGTGGTTGAGAAAGCGCATCTCTAGGACATCATATTGCAGTTGGAGGAGGCAGTTTCAGATGCCTATCATCATGTATATGAGAGCATGATGAAATTGGATGCAATGGAAAGAGAAAAATGGCTTGAAACGGGCATCACACAGTTGTAGTGAGATAATGCAAACTTGAATTCTCTGGTACATCCAAACACACCGCTGGAACAAGTAATATAGAGAAAAAGCACCCTAGAGGATTTGGCAACAGACCTAGAGGAGTTGGAATAGGAAGCAAGAAAAGTAACTGAAGCAACTACACAAATTTGGGGCATCGTAGTCTAGGATGAGCAATTAGAGCAACTGACCAAGCAGTTGCAGGAGGCAGAGGAGAAGTTGACAACAGTGAAGATGTCATTAAGATAAATGCCACCAGTTGTTTATATCACAAAGTCTATGGAGCTGAAGGAGTTCCAACAGTGCGTCGTGAAGGCAAGGTAAAGGAAATAGAGGCATAGTATGCAGTTAGATGAGTTCCAAGATATTGGAGAGCAGCTTTTTGTTAAGGCAGTTTCTACACTGCAGGAAATTCAGGAAGGCAAAAAGGAGGTTGTTGATAAGATGGTTGAGCATCCATTAGCGCATGATTTAATAAGAAGCCAGGAGATCACTGAGAAGGTCAAACAACAAGTCAAGGAGATCTCCTAGCAGTACGAAGAATTCAAGATGAAGATCAATGAATACACAATGTCCAGCTGATGTGCCTTGAGGGAGAGCCACAAGATTGTGTTGGGGGCCTGTTGGAAGGATTTTTTGGGATAAGTTGGCTATGCAGCATCGTGGATGCTGCGCAAGGTCAAATATGATGTGCAAAGTGAAAAACAACGTGCATGTCGGAATTACAATATTTTATGAATTTTTTGTCATATTTTTTAGTTTTGACTGCATTTTGTGGATATTGGTCATTATTTTGTAGATTCAGTTAAGAATTAGTTAGGCAGTTGTCTAAGTGGACCGTGAATGTAATGGCGGAAGCCTATAAGTATATGTAGAGTTACAAGTTTTAAGGGGCCAGAAGTTCCATGTTTTTGACAATTTATTTTGTCTAAGGTTGATACGCATGTTAAGTAAGATTTGTGCATGAGTCAAGATCTGTTAACCTGTGCACTGAAGAACTGTTTAGGCAAAGCTGTGTTTTGTTGCGACAACTAATATGAAATGATGGAGATTGAGCAGAATCATTGTGTTTTTTCTTGTTTTCCTATTTTTTGTGATCCAAATATGAATGCAATGTGTATATACAATATGGATCTATGAAAGATGTGATGTTTTTCTTCTTTAAATGATGTTATACTACTAGATATGTTTGTGAAACGATGGTTTTGTTGTGATTCCAATGTTATAATGAGATCTGTTGAATGATAATACAATTCTGTAAATGCATAAGTTGAATGGTTAGATCTGTGGAATAAATGCCGCGACAAGGGAATAAGTAGATGCACGTGGTCCTCCTTCATTCTTTGAAAACTTGGTTCCTTCATCTCTCCCTCGAACATCTCAGGTGAGACTTCATATGCTCTACAGGTGTTGCTTGCCCGGGGTAAAACTTATCTAGGTCGGTGCTTAGGGAGATTGCGGTGGTTTGGATGTCGACAGAGAGGTGAACCCCTATCAATTGGTTTTTTTGTAAACAATGCAGTTGGGACCATATATTTTGTCTAAAGTCTTAAATAAGGGAGTGTATAAATTGATAGACTATGATTGAAATAAGTTGTTGGAGCCCCAAAAGGGGTTCTACCTAAAAAATTATTATGCTCAAGATAAATTATTTTTCTTTTATATATCTATATAATGTAAATGGTTCTCTTTTGTTAGTGTTTCTTATGTAAATATTGTGTTGTTTTAGATGTCCTCAGAAACATTCATAGGATTCGTTGATGGTGCAAGACATCATAATTGCAACCTTGCTTCAACCACTTGGGTCATCTATACACCCATAGGATAGCTAGTTACCTCCAGAGGTGTATGTTTAGGTCCTAATACTAATAATATGTCCTAGTACAATGTCATCATTGAGTTGCTAAGGGATGATGCTTTACATGGTATCACCTGTCTTAAGGTTAGACTCGATTCCCAATTAGTATTTTCTCAATTTAATGGTGATTATCAGGTGAGACATCCTACTTTACTACACCAGTTCTTACGAATTAGATTACTTAAGAGACATTTTGATCATATTATATACAAACACATTCCAAGAAATCAAAATACAGTAACTGAATCATGTGCAAATTATATCATAAATTGACATTATCAAACACATTGTAAAAAATATCCAAATGTACAGATAGAAAATCATTTAAATAAGTCACTATACATATGTGTGTGTGTGTGCATAAAAGGTCCATAAAATTGAGTCCTAGTCCAAAATATGAAGTCATAAATACATCAAAATACAAAAATGGGATCATAATCCCTCAATATGATGAAAACTACAGATACTCTATAGCCTCAATTGCCTCCACCATAGCCTCTCAAGAATAAATGATTGTCCTAGACACCTATCAAAGAAGGTGTAACCATGAAGGGGATACAACCACTACATGATCATGCATGTCAATAGGTATCCTCTCCATCGTCAGGTAGGAATTTCATGGGTGATACAAGCTATATTTCCCTCCATGACTTGGAGCATGGTATCAGCACCACCTCCCTCAACTAGTCGCACATAAGTCCTAGGATGGCCATCCAGTCGAACGGGTCCAATATCTGCATCACACAATTTTGACATAGACTTGTATAAGTTACATATGTATATACACTTATTCACAAAAATTCTTCCTAAAAATCAAATATATGAAAAAAAATACTTACCCATCTTTCCCCTTGCCTCTCCGAGAGGTAGCGCAAGCTCAGGATCACTACGAAATTCTATCCTAGAATAAGGGAACTGCTCGAAATTTGGTACCTTTCTACTCCACCATGCACATAAATCATCATCATATGCTCCTCTGATATCGCCACCTCCCTGTCAAACAAAGACATCTACCCACCATGTGAGTCTAGACTCACGTGGATGTGGATGAGGGAGTGTCACCTTGAGGCTCAGTGCTGGTACACACTCAAAGAATAAGGCTATGAGGATGCTTGGCTATCAAAAATTCTTCTTCTTTCCAAGTTTCAAATCTGTAAGTTGTTTATTCATGTTGATAACAAGCCCCGAGCTCTAGTGGAATACCATGTTCCTCAAGCTTTCCACCCCCAAATGCTTATGGTTATGAGTAGCCAAGTGTAAAGAAGACATACCCACCACTTGTGTAGTTGTTCTCACAATCACCTTAAGTGGGAATCTTTTTATTTGGCCAATAGGGACTTGTGTACCTGAATTTTTTCATTCAGTCACACAGTACATGTTCACATAATCCTGAGCACTAAGTTGGTCACCCCCACAACCGAAACCACTTAGATTGATCGTAACTCCTCTATGCAATAAACCCATTATGAAATAAATGTCTTCAGTAGTAATGTTTAGCGATTCACCATGAATATCAAAAAATCCCTGATCATGATCCTAATATCTTACCAAGATCTCTAGCAATCTAATTTAGGCACGCATATTGGTCATGCAGAATTTTTTTAGCAATCCACATCATCAGAGGGAATTTAATGTTAACGGATCACTGAAATATTCTTGATCAACGTTCTCGTGCTCTCATTCACACCATTCAAGAATCATTTTTCCTGTAAACAACACAAATTTTGGTTGTTTCCATCCAAAGCCCCTAAACCGCAGTATACATGACTGCACTGTTATGCACAGCTCATACCATATGGGGGTATCCCATTGCATACCCATGTATATTTCTTGAATATGCGAGTTTACAAGAGGATACCCACATATCCTGCGTGGTGCCCTTTCAAACTCACCAAAACACCTAAATTTGCATTAAAAAAAATTCAAATAAAAGGTAGGAGAGAGCAGGTTTACTTGCAACTCGTGGAATTCGATTTCATCCACTGGATTGAGCTTATGAGGCATTTGAAGCTCGAGGGTAAAATTTGTACTATTCAAGGTAAAAGTTAAAATGAATTATTTTTTAACCCAAAATCATTATTTATGGTAAAAAAATTCAATTTTTTACCCACTTTTGTATAGTTTGTGGTTGATTATAAATATTATGACTAATGTGTCATTGATTTTTTGCCTAGATTTTCATTTCATGGATGAAAATTAAACATGTTTCCTTAGCATATAGGGTAGGATTTGGTCAAACTACATTTTTCAATTATACCTTATCCCGCTTCAAATCGTAGGAGTCCTTTTTCTCCATGGACTGTGATATGAAACCTTGTATTATCCTTGAAGCATCGTTGTTCTTCCATGAATTAGAGCTTACCTAACATGGGTTGCCCTAGCTAGAATAATTCATGCCATTTTTGGTACCCATTTTGCATGTTTCTAGGTCACGGGAGCCTTCGTAATTGTATTACATGCAAACAATTAGCCTCATACTCTATATTTCGATGACTATCCTTTATTATAAGGCTCCTGTCATATGAAGTTATCTTCAAGCCCTTGTCTGACTCCTTGAAAATGACTAGATTTTCAAGTTTACTTGTTCTTTCAGACTCACTAAAGGAAGTGAACGATCATCCACATTGGTATAAGTTTAACCCTTTTCCATACCATGTGGATTACTCACAAAAGAGTAATACTCTAGTTCATTGTGACTGGAAGAGTATTTTCAGGTATAGGTTTATCTCTTTTTCGGGCTTGGAAGACTAAATTTACAAAAAATGAACCTTTTTCAGCTCACTTTTTCCTTTTCATGCTCTCGTTTAAACTATGAAAAATATTTTGAACTTTCTTTATGCCATTGTCATGCTTGTTAAAACTCAGTAAAAATCATCAAGTTTACTCTTAGTTGCTCCATACTTGTAAATAAATGGAACATCCTGAGTGATATTTCCTTCCTTCACACTCGTTAAACTAAGGCTATATGCTTTATTTTGAAGGAGCATCGGTCTGGTGATAGTTTACCCCTTTTTCAAACCTTGCCGATTAAATACAAAAAAGCCATACCTTAGTTCCTCGGAAGCTAAGACAGTTCTCCTCTGGATTTTTTTATTCTTTTTCAGACTCGAGAGACTAACTTTATGAAAAAACACCCCCCTAGAGTCTTGTTTGGATTTTTCAGACTCTCAAATTATGAAAACACAGATAATCATCCACTAATTTAGGCTCGTTAAATCCATGAATCATTGCTATATCAAGCAATATTCTATCCCTTACTCAAGCTTGTTCAAAATCAATAAGGTCTCGAGTTTTCTTTCTTAGACTCGTTAAAACTTAACAAGAAAGGAAGGAAGGAAATATTCTCTTTACATCGGAAGTTTTTTGGCAGCAAGTTCACAGCCATCCTTGAACAAAGCACTAGTTCTGGGTCTCCCAACAGTCAAGTCTCATTTTTACACTTTGTGGTTTCAACCTATACCCCAAGTTACTACTCCTCCATTTGATTACTTGGTCCAAGTATGGGGAATCTGTTAAATGTTTCCTACATTGCATATGCCTCAATATGTTTCTCTTGAGTCTAAAGTTACCTTGAGTCACTCCTGTGTCATGCTCACTATTCAAGGATCCTTAAACTTAGTTTTCTTACCTTTATACCTTTCATACTCATCTTTGACATTAATCTATGTTTGTCTTACCTTATCCATTCTACCATTTTACTCATGTGATCTGTTGAAGGATTCATTATTTCCTTCCTCCTTACAAACGGCTTCCCATCAACACCAGCTAATGATGAAGACCTAGAGTTTTTGGATAGTACCTCAGGATCCACTTTCCATATTGGTGGTTTCCTTTGCATTGGTTATCACTACGACTCTTTAATCGGTATTCCAATGGTATCCTCCATGTTTGAATTCAACTAATGTATTAACATGGTTAGGATTCATATTTGATTGTATGGATTTGGATGACCACCTTAGCTTTATAGATTATAAAACCTAAGTTGTGCAATATCGTGTCATACTTTGTCACGCAACTCCAGTTATTGAAGATCTGTTATTGTACTCATGTGCCTATGATCCACTTTGCAACTCATACGTGGCATTTTATCTTGTACTATATGTATCTTGTAAAGGAGCTAATATTCCACATTATTAAACATGGCATCCTCAGTGATGATTTTGTATAAGTGACCTATATCTTATTTGTTTCAAGTACTTCCTTATGGCCTAGATTCTAAGTCCTATTATCTAAATATTGTAATTTATTTCAGGCATCCTTACCCTCTAACCTCACACATTAGGGGGCATCTTCTATACCTCAAAATGGAACTTCTCCATTTGAGTGATGACACAAAATCCGTCATCACACAAAAGGACTTAATGGATAGAAGAGCCTTAACATTATAAGACTTATGGACCCTATGTACATAATTTTTACTCCAATATCAACAATTTTGGGTTATGAGTTTAACTTGAATGCATGCCTTTCCTCTTGACAAACTGTGTATCATATGTGAGTTACAGACATGCAACCCACATATTGATCCCAAAAGTTGAATACACAGGTTTCCTCTAGGAAACCCATGTACCATATGCAAGTTCCTCTCTTAAAACCCGTGTATTTCATTAAAACTCATTAAAAATAAAAAGTAAACTAATCACGAGGAAGTTGAGGCCGATTTCGAAAATACCCCAACTCCCCTAACCACCCTAACCTCGTAACTCCTCCTCCTAATGAACTATTAAAAGAAGATAAGGGCTAGACAAGAGGGGGACATTTTGGAGGCAAAGTTATGTTGGAGGATTCCTTTTGTAGAAGAGAAGCAAAAGGGCTCATATCTAGGTTTCAAGGAAGCTTGAGCAGTCTAAGGTATATGCAATTGTTCTAGACATTTCATGAATAAAGAAAGTATTTTCCTTTCATATATATTGTAATACATGTTTCAATTGTTTATAGAAATTATATAGATTGTGATTTGGATTTAAGTTGCAATCATTATATATGTTCATATTTCATATTTTATAATAGTTGAAGGTGTTTTGAGGAAGGTTTTTTCTTTGTTGAAGGTACTAGATATTTGGATCAAAAGAGAGTTTGGAGTGAAGTTAAAAATAGGATCAACCTTCATAATAATGTGCATCCTCTCTTCCATTAATATTTTGCTTTAATGTATGCTTGTATAATCTCAGTATGTCTATCAATAGATCCCTTAGTATGTTGGTGGCCTCAAACCCTAGTTATCGGATGAATTCCCTAACAAAAATGACAATGAATCCATTAAAATATTAAGTGGAGATATTTCTACTCTCCACCATAGTAGCATCAATAAAATTGTGTGTTTCTCCTCCATCCACCAAAACATTATCCATTTGGCCTAGTACTTCTCCCTTAAATAGGACAATATGAAATCTTGGTATTTCTCCCAAAACAAAAATCTTTCTAGAGTCTGGTTGGGGATTCTCTTCATATGTTTATTCATAATTTTCCTCTTCATTTATTAGATTCCCTTCATTCTCTTATTCATATTCACTCTCAAAGAAAAATCCAATATAATGTGCTTTCCCCTTGGCAATATTTGTGGCCTGGAACCCATGGCTCCTGGCATGAAAAGAACAATTTATTCCTCCTAGATCATCTCTATCTTTTGGAAAGTTATCCCTCCTGAAATTCCCACTTGGACCCCTTTTAAAACGTCTCTTATCCCTAACCTTAGAGGGAAAATTACTCTTAGGTGGAAATCTAGTTTTTGAATAACATCTTGAAGATCTCTAGTCTTATCCATGACATCACTCAGTGTAGCAGTATTATGAGATTTAACCAAACCCGTAAGTGGAACTACAAGTCCTTATGTAAACAAAAGTACTAAGAAAGCTTCTAATACATCATTTACCATGACACCCACCTTTTGAAATTATGAAATGTAAGCATCCAATGTCCTAGGCTGCTTCAATTGGGAAAGATCCTTGAATGACATATCAAGATTCTTTTTTAAAACCTACTCACCAAACTTCTTGTGAACTCTTCATAAGTGGTTAAAATATCATGCCCCAGAGTCCTTAACCCATGAAACCACCAATCACTTGCGTACCCTTCCAATTTCAAAGTGGAAATTCTGATGGCCTCCATTTCAATCATTGAATTCAACTGGAAATAAGTATCTATATTTTTCACCCAAGATCTAGCAGTGCATTTTTCATATCCACCAAAGTAGGGAAGGGAAATTTTGCAAATGGTTCTCTACAACTCAAAATTTTTAGTAGGCATTCTATTACCTCCTCCAAATTTGACCTTGTCTAGAAAGTTACAATAATCTTTGTGTTGGAGAATTATACCACCTTAGTACCATGGTCATACACGTAGGACACATTTTCATATGTTTCATACTTATGTTATATGGTACAAAACTAGGTTGTGTTGGTCAAGCAAGGTCCTTTTAGTGTTTTGGACTCATTAATGTACCCAGGTGACCACATTTGATCATTTTAATTACACATGCACCCTCATTTATGACATTTTATTCCTTAGTGCGCTCCGAATCCATAAAACAGGGTAACTGGTTGACCAGAGGCACCCATGAATGGTATTTGGGTGTTTTTTTTATCTTTTGGACCATTTATTGTTTCCTGGAGCCACTCCCAGTAACCCATGCACTCCACCACACCTATGCTAACTTCATTTATGTCCTATCATGCTGTAACCACATTCACATAGGAATTTGTGACTGTTTGAGATGGTTTGGAAGCTCATTGGTCCACCTAGGGGGTTTTGAGGGCCAATCTAAACCTGCCACATGTATGCATCCAATTTCCCTCCAAAGTTTAACCATTTTCTACTATTGTATAATAATGATGTTCCAAGAATATTTACATACTCGACAGTGATAATAAACTCAGTTATTGGCACCATTCGTATGTGTTAATATTGTTATTTTCACTATTTTTCTACATAATTTGTGAATACATTGAGTTGTGAGGATTCCTTTAGCTCCTATATATTGATGTGATTAATATTTTCGCATGGTATCAGAGCTCTTTGAAGCTGCAAAAAAAATCCAGAGTGTTTGAGTTATTATCTATGGTTTCTTTCAGAAGAAAATCGAGTGTTTACATTGCAGGTACTTCTAATGTTTCTGTCACTGAGTGTGCAAACAAAAATGGAGAAGAATTACGTCTTTCTTACCCCATCCAAATGGAAGGACGAAATGGTGATCCAGCTCAGGTCAAAAACGCCTCTACAAAGTCACCATGGGGACTGAGAACGAACCCAACTTTGCTGTGGACAAATCGAAGTACTTCAACAGATTGGATGAAGCATTCAGAATTATTTGTCTTAATATCTTGAGGGGTATTCTCTTCCATGTAGACACTATTACCACACCCAATGAAGTATATCTCAATCTCAATTCACTATTTCAGTATACTGATGAGATGAGAGGACACTAACTCGAAAATGAGTTGATCTCACTTAACCGAACTCACTTTGAGACGATCCAGGATTTCTTCACAAAGTTCAAATCATTGGTGCTTCAGCTAAAAAAATGTGTCATTGACAAGAAGGAATAGCAACTAATATTGTCTATTATTTCGAGGTTAGGCGCTAAGTACTCAGTTTTTGTCTCCTCATTCCACTCAGGAAACATGACAACTTGAAATTGGAGAATTCCTTCACTAGCAAACTTCATGGATTATTTGACACAAGAAAAAGAAAAGTTGGCGCAAATGGGTACCATCAAATCCACCAAGTATCAAGCCCTTGCTGCATGAGTTTTGAATCAATCCAAAGGAAAGAAGAAAACCAGGGATTTGAATCAGCAAGAGAAGAAGAAGCAGGACAAGCCCAAATATTCATATGGGGGTTCGAATCCTATCAAGGACAAAGAAAAGAAGAAGTAGGAGAATAAAAAATGCACTTATTGTCACAAGGGATGGAATATAGAGAGTCCATGCATGAATAAAACCATTGACATGATGGAACAAATCTTATAGAAGAACAACATCCTACTGCTAGAAGGACCAAGGAAGAAAGAGGGAGGTTCGAGCTCACAGAACAAGGATAGATTCCATGCTTTGGTTGTTGGGTCTTAAGGATCTTAATCCTTCATCATATATTCAAGAGCCTCAAGGAACATTTCTTCCATGCAAAATTATTTATTTTCCATACATCCTAACAGTGGTCCATCCATTCTCATGGGTGATGATCCAGAAATCCAAGCCAAAGGGATTGGAAGGATTGATCTAGAAGATGGGTATTTCAAAAATTTGTTGTTTGTACCTGATATTGCAGAGAACCTACTCTTTTTATATCAAATGAAACACAAAGGTACAACCAATTGAGTAACATTTACTCAATATTATGTGGAGATCTCATAAATATCTTCAGGCCAAGTTGTTGCAATGGGTTTTGCTGACCATGATTCAAGAATGTATAAGTTCTCTCACTTCCTCCCCTACTCTCAAGTAAATGCGCTCTTGTCGCATGCTAATGAGACCAACAAGTTGTGGCATGAGAGTTATGTACACCTCAACTATAGGTACCTCCAAGCTCTAAGCAAGGAAAGCATGGTTGAAGGGATTCCTACCATCAAGTTTTCCAAAGTCACTTGCTAAGGGTGCATAGTGGGGAAACATGTTAAGAGAAAATATGACAAAGGGAAGGCTAGGAGATATTTCCAAGTCCTGTTCCCACACCCTCATATGGTAATTCAAGGTATGTGTTTAATTTCATAGATGATTTCTCAAGTTATTACTGGGCGTATTTTCTCAAACAAAAATCTGAAGTTTTTGAGACTTTCAAAGTGTTCAAAGATTTAGTTGAAAACATGTGTGCGAATAAAGTGAAGGTTATTAGGAATGATAATGGAAAGGATTATGTCAACAAGAAATTAAAGCAGCTATGTAATGACAGTGGAATTCATATGCATCATTATGTTCCCTACACACCACAGCAGAATGGTGTTGCGGAGCGCAAGAAAAAAGCTCTGAAAAATATTGAAACATGCATGATGGAGGAAAAGGATTTGTCACCTAATATTTTGGTTGAATCCATAAATTGTGATTAATATGTTCATAGAAGAGATACACACAAAGAATTGGAATTCCAAATTCCATTTTAGGCTTGGAGTGGTCACAATCCCAATGTTTCTCATTTTAGGGTTTTTGGCTCAAAGGCTTGGGCTAGAATTCCTCCCGACAAGAGAAAGGATTTGAAAACTAAAATAAAAGAGTCCATTATTATTGTATATTCTGAATATGAAAATTTATAAACTCTCTTTTATCCCTCATCTCATAAAACATTCATTTAAAGGAGTGTATAGTTCGAAGAAGAGCCCATGCAAGAGATCGAACTAGTCCAAGGGGAATGCTCACATCCTCCACTCCATGATGATGTAAGTGATGGTTCTTCCTCTTATTTTTCTTATTATGATGTTGACAATGATGATGATTAGATTAATTCATATCTTGACTCACCCATTTGGCCAAATTGGGATGATAAAACCATACAATCAGTTGGTGATCTTAATGGAGATCCACTAGACTCTAGGAATACTATATCTCAATTTCACAATGCTTTCTCCACTTGTGAATTGAATATTCCATAGAGTTTATTTATGATGGTTGTATATGATCCTCAAACATATCAATAAGTATCAATTTACCTAATATGTAAAACATCCATGCAAGAATATTTCAAGTCTTTGCAAGACAATGAAACTTGGGAGTTGGTTCCTCTACCTTCCAAGAGGAAACTAGTCCAATGTAAGTGGGTCTATAGGACCAAAGTTTCTGTATATGGTTCATATATCAAGTAAAATTATAAGCTGGTTTCCAAATTCTTCTATCAATTCTAAATATTTAACTATATAGAGACATTCGCACCAATTGCAAAGATGGACTCAATTAGGCTACTTTTGGCCATTGCTGCATCTAAGCGATGGGAAGTTCACCACATGGATGTGAAGAGTGATTTTATTCAAGGTGATATTCATGAGTATATTTATATGCAGCATCATGATTCATTCATTATAATTCACTTGTATGTATGTTGAAGAAGTTCCTATATGGCCTCAAGCAAGCCCCCAGGGCTTGGTATGCAAAGATGGACAACTTTTTTCTTTCACTAGGCTTTGAGCGATGCAAATGTGATCCTAATGCATATTTTCAGAATGTTGGTGATTTATTGCAGGTAATAGTGTTGTATGTTAATGAAATTTTGATTATAATAAATTTCATTGATTATATCGTATCAATAAATTCCTCTTTGCATAGTGAGTTTTCTATGGATGACCTTGGATTGTTGACACAATTTCTTGGCTTGGAGATTGAGAAATATGATGCAGGGATCAAGTTCATCCAATAAAAGTATGTTGCAGACCTATTATTGAATTTTAATATGTCTGAATGTAATGCATCCAAGTGCTCATTCCTTTAATGAGTGAAACTAGGTGATTTTGGTTCATCGTGATTGGTGGACAACTCGTTGTACAAACAACTAGTTGGGAGCTTGTTGTATCTCACAAACTCTCGACCTGATTTGGCATATGAAGTAGGTGTTGTTGCAAGATATATGTAGTAAAATAATGAGATCCATTGGAAGGATGAAAAAATTATCTTGCATTATGTGCAAGGAACCAAACACTTCAGGGTACACTATGATGCTAGTTCTCTTCTAGAACTAGTTGGATTTATTAATTTTAATTGGGTTGGAGATACCATTGATAGAAATTACACTTAAGGTTATGTATTCATGCTTGAATATGGTCCCATATTCTGATGAAGTAAGAAACATCACACTATATTCTTTTCATCAAATGAGTCTCAGTACAGAGGAGCAGTGAATCTAGCTACACAATGTTTGTGGTTGCAAGGTATTCTTGGAGAACTTGGATTTGCATTTGATTCACCCACTATCATTTGGTTTGATAATCAAGGTGCAATAAATAATTCCACTGATCCTGTACAGAGAAATATGAACAAGCACATATAGATACACATGCACTACATCAGGAGCTTGGTGCATGAGGAGGTGATATCATTGTAGTATTTCCCATCTGTAGAGCAAATTGCTGACATTTTCACCAAGAAATTCATAGAGAATACATTCACCTATCTGAGTTCACTTATTGGAGTAGCTGACACATGGTGATTACTGATATTCACTATTATATCTATCTCCGTGTTAATTTTTTAGGGGATATTTTTTCCCATGAGTTTTTCCTCCTTACCTTGGTTATATGGACAAATAAATTGTTGTAAGAGGTGACTTGAGACTTAGTTGAAAAGGCCTCAATAATGTGATGTATTTACACTATTTCAGGATTAAGAGGAGGTTTTATATAATTATACCACCTTAGTACCATGGTCATTTACCTGGGACACATTTTCATGTGTTTCATACTAATGTTATATGGTCCAAAACTAGGTTGTGTTGGTCAAACAAGGTCCTTTTAGTGTTTTGGACTCATTAATGCACTCATACACCCACATTTGATCATTATTGTTGTACAGGAATAAACACCTTATAACCGAAGGTCTAGGGTTACCAACATACTCATAAAACTTGCGGGCAATCGACTCTAGAGTACAGAAAAGGAAATAGGAGGATAGGAAAGACTTACCTGATAAACGACGATTGATCCTAGATTTGTCCTCTTCTGCTCTGCTTCTCCTCCAAATCCTTCAGGGATGCTTCTCCTTCACCTGTCAAGAACAAATATTCCAAATGCAAGATGATACATGTATATAAAACAGGTTAGATAAATCATATGCAGAGTGCTTAATCATAAATATTCATCAAACCATAATGCATGAAAGACATTCAAGACACATGGAAGAAGGATTCTCTTTATTAACAATAATGAATGAGTTTAGATTACAACCCAACTCCTGAGACAAGGACTCCTCTGCAACCAAAGAATTCTGAGTTCCACTGCTCCAAATACTTCTAGATAGACTCCACCAACATAAATTTGCTCTCCAAGTATATATGTTTAATACCCTCCCCAAGGCCTTTATTTATACTTGGTGAAATAAGGTAGTTTCGAGGGTTGAGGAGGTTGAGACAGTTAAGGTGATTATGGTTAAGGGCTTAACAAATCTCAAATAATGGTGATTTATTATTTTTAAAGTCAAAGGAAGGTGTACACGGGTATCAATACTGGCAACTCGCGTATGACACGCGAGTTGCTCTAAGGGGAACCCACGTACAAATCTATACGCGAGATGCAATTATCGATACTCGCATACAACACGTGACATGTTTTGAATAAAAGGCGCGTATGTACATGAGCTGCATATATGAAGAGGCATGTACAGCACTTGACATATCCTAAGGTAAAAATAACCAGCTGGATGGATGTTAATTGTAATTCATAATATGCCCATCTATAGTGTTTTAGGCAACCTTCAATCCATAAATGTCCTTTTTTGTGCCAACATGAGTAATGTCGGCACTCAGACGGAGAAGTGCCATTCAGGTGGATAACAGATGCCCCCTAATGTGTGAGATCAGAGGGAAGCGATGGCTGAAATATGTTATAATATTTATCGTTGGAGAACTCAGAAATCCAATGCAGCAAAGGTAGTACCTGAAACAAATACATAATAATGTCATATACAAATTCATATCTGAGGATGCTATGTTCAATTTACTAGAACACTAGCTCCTTTACAATATTTGAGTACATCATATAATACAGGTATTAAACCACGTATATTACAAAGGTGGATCAAAGCCACAATATACAATAATGATGAGTCTTCAAAGATCTGGAAGATGTGTACATGAATAGAACATAATCTTGCGCAACTTAGTCCATAGGTGAGGAACTAAGGTCTTCATAAATTATCCCAAAGAACCAGTACAATCCAAGCCATGTGAATAAAGGTATGTTGAAGTCAAACATGGAAAGGATTCAACAGTTTGTCAATCAATAAGTGATAATCAAAAACTGAAGCAAAGGAATTCACCAATAATGAAAGTGAATCCTGAGGTACGATCGTCAAAACTCGAGGTCGTCATCATCAGGAAGTACTGAAATGGAACCATGCTGTGATAAGGAAGGTAATAGATCCTTCAACAGATCACAAGAGTGACTAGGAACTAGGAAAAAGAAGGGAGACACAATAGATAATAGATATAACAAGGATGGGATCAGGATATATATCAAACATTGGGTGAAGTCCTTGAACAATGAGCACGACATAGAGATAACCCAAGGAAACTAGTAACTTATAGATGGAACAACTAAACTTATCTGTCATGTAGGAGACATGATTAGATTCCCCAGGTATAACGGACAAGAGGAGGAGTAGGAAACTCAAAGTAATAGCTGAACGGAAAGTGATCACTGAGACATGGGTATCAGGAAAAACAAAGAGTGCTATGTTCAAGGAGGACATGCTGCGACTACTAAAAACAAGAGAAACTTATTCCTTACCTTCCCTGTTAAATTTTAACGAGTCCAGGAAAGTCAACTTGGATCCCTCTTCATTTTTTAACAAGCTTGAAAAGAAGAGAAAATAATGCTTGATAGTGTCACTGATTTGTGGATTTAATGAGCCTGAACTAGTACATGCTCAGTAGGTGTTTTCACATTTAGAGAGTCTAAAAACTCCAAAGAAGACTCCAAGGGGTCCTTTTTTGTCCAATTTAGTCTCCTGAGGCCGGAAAAGTATAAAACATACCACAGAAGAACTCTCTTAACTTCCATAGAAGAAAAGGTGAACCTTTTTCGTACTTATTCAGGGAGGTTCGAAAAAGGTTAAATTACCACCTACCCAATGCTCCTTCCAAAACAGCATGAAATAGCTTGAGTTTTATGAGTGTGAAGGAAAGCAAGATCACTTGGAAAGATCCATTTGATTACAAGAAATAGGGCTTACAACAATAAACTCGTTGCTTTGTTCTTAAGTGTTTAACGAGCATGACAAAGACACAAAGTAAACTCGAAATATTTTTCATGTTTAGGTCCAGAGCATGAAAAAGAGAAAACTAAGCTCAAATCGGGCGTTCCTTTTCCATAAATTTAGTCCCTCAGGTCCAGAAAAGTGATAAACCTATGCCTGAGAATACTCTTCTCAATTCAAAAAGAACAGGGGGGGATCCTTTCTTGTATTATTCCGCATGGTCCGAGAAAGAGATAACCTACCACCGATGCAGATGCCCATTCACATATTCTTAATGAGCTTGAACAGGCAAGTTAACTCAGCAGTCAAGTCTGTTTTGAAGGAGTCAGACCTGGGCCTAAAGAAACTCCATAAGGGCGGGGAGTCCTATAAAGGGATAGCTTGTAAAAAGAGATTCCAAAGAAGCTCTATTTGGTGTGAAAAATAGCTAAAAGGATACCCCTATACCTGAAACAGTTGTGGCATGAGCATCAAAAAACAACATAGGCTTTAAAGAAAGATACTCATGAAAAAGGGTCCTATCCATGGAATAACAATGGTAAAAACAAGGAACTAATGGTTTATAATACCATAGTCCATGGAAAAATGTTGATTGCTAAGGTTAATGTGGATTGAATATAGATGCCAAAAAATGCATTGGAAATGACAAAACCACCCTATTGGAGCAAAAAACACTTTATAATGATGAAAAACCTATTTCAAAGCAAAAAGAAATATGGTATTAGTTGAATATATTTTCAAACTATAGGAAAAAACCCACTTGGAGAAATAAAATTTCTATAAATAGTTGAAAATCAAAACAAAACTCACCATTTGGAATTTTTAGCCATAAGAAGCAAGTTTTGACCTCTACCTTTGTTCGATCGTTGTGGACAATCTAGCAAATGAAATCAAATTCTGCAAGTTGCAGGTAAGCCTACACCCCGAGCTCTTCATTTTGATCCTAGCAATTATCAATTTTGAGTCCAAATTTCATAATTAAAGCATCCTAAAGCATGTCACGGTGCGTACGCGGGTTCACAACATAAAAACTCGTGTACACGTATTTTGTACTCGAGTTGCCTTTAGAGACAGTTGCGTACAGTACGCGACATGTCTAACTAGACAGTCGCATGTACTGCATGAAGGATGAAAAAGTTAATTACAGTTCAAAATTTTAAAATTTTAAATGAAATTGATGAATTAATTACTTGTGTTGCTAGGTGTGAAGATGGTGTTGGAATCGAGGGAATGGGAACATGAAACAATGGACCAAGAAGCACTCCAAAGTGCACCCACTATACATGCATTGCGAACAAGTGGGCTATTAAAGTTCTTTTGCACATCACCCATGCAGGCCAATGTCCGCCTATTGGAGTTCATGATAAACTATTGGGATCACGATTTGGGGATGTTTGACCTACAAGGTGAGACCTTGGATATTACTACTGAGGACATGTATTTCATTACTGCTCTGTCACAACAAGGAGCACCGGTCAACTTAGAGGGCACCGACAAGGGTGGTGACCCTTTAAGTGTCCAGAACTACATAGATGTGTTTTGCACACTAGGCACCCAAAAGAGAGGGAGTTGCGTCCCTATTGTACATATCTGTGACTTTACTCTAGAGGTACTTACGAGCACCATCGTGAGGATTTCATGATCCTCCTCATTACATTTGGCTACACGGAACCAAATGAGGCTGGCAGTGGATAGTTTTCATGGTGCTCTCTATGATTGGTGTTCGGGAGTTGTCCCTATCATGAAAAGACAACTATCTGATTGCAGATAGGAAGGCGAAAGAACTTTGGTTATGTGAGCATATTGGTTTCCTTCTTCAAGAGAGAGTACCAGGGTTGAGCCTCTCCATACCTCTACCAGTCCAATCTCCACGTCAGCCGAAGCTGTGCAGATGGGGAGACATCTTCCTCCGTCAAGGAGGAGGAGACACAGTGCATAGTGTATACGATGATGATTTCTATATCTAGTGGGAACGACAGCTACTGGCACTAGAGAAGTTTCCATATGCCGGCATGGATTTTTGAGGTGATCCAGACCTTGTCCTCCCTCTAGGAGGAGCATGGGGAGAGCTAGGTAAACAAATTTTTATCATTTTTATCATTTTTAAAATTTTTATGAATTTTTAAAACGATAAATATATACATATGTACTAGTCTTAATCCTATAAATGTGTCAAAATGCAGATATTGGACTGGTCCGCCCTGAGGGGAATCCACGCATGTTTGTTCATCCTGTCATAGGTGAAGACTCGGGGTTGATCAGGGTTCTTGAGGGGAAGCTAGCCAGGATAACCCAAAGAGTTCCTACCTTACGGATAGAGCATATCCCGACTACCATGCAGGAGTTCATTGTTGGAGTTCCACCAGTCTAGTTACGGATTTTTAGGCAAGTGGCTAGAGCGGTTCTAGTATACATAGATGTTGTGGAGGTTGTCGAAGCCGAAGAGGCTGAGGAAGCTAGAGTGCAGAGGGACCATGGGGACCAAGGTGGTCCAAGTGACCAAGGTGGTCCTGCTTAGATCTAGGACATTTTGATGGACATCGATCCACATTTTTGTATATTTTTGTATATTATACCATTATGACGAGATCAGAGGATCAGACTCGACCTATCTATGGACATATATTTTACACACACACACACATATATATATATATATTGTTGTTGGTTTATTTACAAATGTTTTTTATATGTTTGTTGTATATCTTTATAAAATGTGTGTTAGATGCCAATCTAAAATGTAATTAGCATATGCATCAGTCAATGAATTTTGATTACGTGGAATGTGATTGAATATAATAACTTCAAAATTTCTTTCCAATAACCGAATTTGCATGAACTAACGTAATAGAATAGGATTTTGTACTTGATAAGCTCGATTGAGTTAGGAAAACACCAGCTGAGAGTCTAGACGGACTTCAAGCTGGGTGATACCACGTGACAAGGCATCCCATAGAAGCCCAATTACGGCCCTATACTCAGCAACATTATTAGAAGCAGGACCTAAGCAAGCACCTCCTGTGGCAACTAGTTGTCCTGAGGGAGAGTAAATGACCCACGCTACTGAAGCTAGGTTACAAGTGTGATAGCTGGTGCCATCAACGAACCCTGTATACCTTTTAGAAGACATTTGCAACAACCAGCAGATAATATAAAAAACAAAACAAACAACCTAATGTACATAAAATTACATACAATAGAATACAAGAAAAAAGTGCTAAGCCTAAGCATAGTACTTTTTCAGGTAGAGCCCATTTCTAGGATCAAGCAGCTTGTTCCCATCAAAATCAATCAACTCATATGTGCCCTTCTTCAAAACTTTCGATACAACATAAGGTCCTAACCACATGGCCTTGAATTTTCCTGCCCCTAGCGGTTCTTTGTCTTGGTCCCAAAGCAAGACAAGTTCCCCCTCAGAGAAAACCCGAGGTTTGGCCGATTTATCATACTGAGTTTTGACCCTATGTTTATGAGCTTGATTAGCAGTCAGTGCATCTCTACGCTATTCATCAAGGTGTTCTAAATGTACAAGACATTCCTCAAGCTCAGTCATATTAGGTAACACATGAATAGCTATTTTTAGAGACGAGATTTCACACTCAATCGGAGTAACTGCTTCCACTCCATGAACTAGTTGGAAGGGGGAGAAACCCGTAGCAGTTTTTACGTTAGTTCGATAGGCCCAAATAGTAGGATATAGCATGATGTGCCAATTAGAATGGGCTGCATCAATTGTACGTTTATGGATAGTCTTTAAAGTTTTGTTGATAGCCTCAACCTGATCGTTTTCTTGAGGATAGTACGAAGATGAATGTTCTTGTATGAATCCGAGCATAGTGGTCAGTTCCGTCATCATGTTATTTTGAAAATGACTTCTGTGGTCAGTGAACCATGCTATAATCTGATTGAATATGAAGAAAGATGTTGTTTCCCCATCAACTTTAAAAGTAGGAATTGCCTCTACCCATTTCGTAAAATAGTCAATAGCAACAATGATGTATTTATGCCCCCCAGCCGAGGATAGGTTGCATGTCAAGTAACCAATCCCCCATTACATGAAGGGGCCTACCGAGACAACGGGAAATAAAGGAGCAGGATGTGACTGCATTTTCCTGGTGTAAAGTTGACACGGATGATAGCGCTTCACTGCTTCCACACAATCTTTGAAGATCGTGGGCCATAAATAACCGGCACGTAGTATCTTCTGGGCCATTGCTAACCCAAATAAATGACCCCCACATGCTCCACTATGGGAATCATTCAGGACAATCTCCACTTCCTCATGGGTAAGGCAACGATGCAAAATGGAATCTACCCCTCGTCGATATAATGTATCTCCTATAATGAGGTAGTTCTTGGCATGAAGGCGTAATTTATGTCGTTCCTCCCTTAAGGAAGCTGCAGGATACTTCAAAGTCTGGAGATGTATAAGAATATCCCCATACAAAGGATCAGAGGTGGATATCAAGAAAATGTGCTCATCTGGGAATGAGTCATCTTCAATGGCTACATCTTCCTCAGTAGAAATTCTGCTATAAGTTCAGAAAAAACTAAGGACTTCTTAGACTTAGCGAACTGAAAATCCAAGTCAAACTCTTGAAGAATGACTATCCATTTGTTAAATTTTCCCCCAACAATCCGTCGGGATAAAACATATCGAAACGGATTCACATCTACCACTACTGTTGTGGTCCTCAGTAAAATGTAGTGACGTAACCTCTGAACAGCATAAACGGCTGCTAAAGCTAATTTCTCAACGTGGGAGTATTTAAGTTCAAGTCCAGCCAAAGCACGACTAAGATAATAAATGACATGCTCTACAAGCTTATCGTCCTCCTGGACTAGTACTACACCAATGGTCGACTCCGACACGGCCAGATATAATATAAAATCCCTAGAATAGTCTGGCGGGTGCAACAAGGGTGCCAACAACAAAGCTTTTTTCAATGCCTTGAATGCAAGTTGTGCAGTTTCATCCCATACAAATGGGGTGTCCTGTTTAAGCAGGCGCATGAAACCCTTAGTAATGTTGGCATAGTTTACAATAAAACGTCGAAGAAAATTAGACTTTCCTTGCAGGATTTGAAGTTGCCTGATAGAACGAGGAGGAGGTAGATTTACGATAGCCTCAACTTTCAATGGATCCACCTGGATGCCTCTACTAGAGACAATGAACCCGAACAATCTTCCTGACTCGACACAGAATACACACTTGTGGGGATTCAAGTGGATTTTATAATGTCTGCATCTCTCAAATATCAACCGTAAATGATCTAGATGTTGAATCCTCTTACAAGAATGTGCAGGCAGATCATCAAGGTATGGTTCGACAATAGCTTTAATATCATGGAAGGAAAAGTTCATAGCCTGTTGAAAGGTTGCCCCAGCATTTTTCAATCCAAAGGGCATTTTCTTATACGAGAAGGTACCCCAAGGATAAATGAAAGCAGTTTTATGTTGGTCTTCCGATTTTATTTGAATTTGATTGTATCTAGAGAAACCATCCATAAACGAGAACACCTCACTTCCCGCACAAGCACCTATAATATGGTCTATAAATGGTGTGGGATAGTTGTCCTTAGGACAGGCTTTATTTAGGTCTCTAAAGTCAGTACAAATGTAGATAGTCCATTGCTTCTTATCAACAAGAACAGGGTTGGATACCCATTCTGTCAAAGCGATGGGATAGATAAAGCCAGCCTTCAACAGCTTCTCAACTTCAGCCTTCACAGCTTCCGCTTTGCGTGGGTTAACAGGTCTTAACTTTTTTCGAACCGATTTGGCATCAGGATATGTTCGGATTTCGTGTTCAACAATCGATGGATCTATGCCTGGAATCTCTTCATATGACCAGGCAAAGACATCGTGGAATTCCTTAAACAGGGCAGTATAGATAGCAATCTCTTCAGGAGAGCAATTTTCACCTATGTATATGTTTTCCATGACATCAGGGTTTACAGAGATGTTAATAGGTATGGTGGTGGAAATATTTTCCATATTCCCCTCGGCAAACATTCCTTCCCTAGGCAAGGGATTAATAGGTATATCAACATCTTCTGATAGTCTCAAACGAAACTCTTGATTTTCTATTCTGCTTAATTCTAGAAGAAAATAGGATCGATGATGAAGATCCTCACAAATCTTACCACGTCCACTCATGGCTTCCAAAATGGCTTCATCAGAAGGTAACACCATGTCTAAGAAATCGATAGAGTGCAAAGAGTTTTCCTCCCATGCGGGAAAATAAACTTCTTCCAAATCTTCCGAGACTGTTAGAGGATATAGGATAGGATCAATAGTGGCTTTAGTGATATCTTGATAAGATACCTCCACTATCGATAAGGGAACTTATGGTTCATGGGGAGATGGGAGAACCCAAGGATCAGTCCTATCAACAATTGTAGCTATGGACCTCCCCACACTAGTAGAACCAATATAATAAACTGGGGCTAGAAGATCAAATGTGCCCATCAGTGATGTGTACATTCCATCCCCCAAGCTCTTTGCAGCAGGTTTGACCTAATAAACCAATGGCACTACGGACTCATTAGACTCTAAACGACCTTTTTGGGTAAAATCAAGTTGGTCAATAGTAACCAACTTGCCCTCATGTGGAAAAACCACTACACGAAAGATGGCCGACGTAATAGCAGACATCGCATAAGTCCATTTTCTTCCCAGAAGCAGATTATAGTCCAAAGGAGCATCAATCACTTCTACCTCAATAGACACTGCTTTGCCTTCCAACTTAATTTCAAAAGCCGGCAAGATACCATGCAGATGGAAGGACCTTCCATCAAAAGAAGTAAGCAGAGTGCTTGACGGGACCAGCTCTGGGGATCCGAGAGCTTTCCAATAGGTCAAGGACATAACACATGTAGAAGCACCCTCATCAACAACTGCCCTTCCAATGGTCTTTCCACCATGGATGACATCTATTGATAAGGCTACATGATAAGGTAGGCAAATTTTAACATCAGACAAATGAAATTTCGCCATGAGACTCGATGAGTCCATGCTGCCTAAAGCTGCTAAGAGGGCATCCCGCTGAGCAAGACAACTCTGTAACACCTCTAAAGCTAACATTGCACACGGGGTTTGAGCTAAATCTTCAACCACGAAGTAGTTTGAAGCAGCCCTAGCATTAGGGTTATGCAAGGTCTTCTTCAAGACACCTTTTGGTATCTTCAGCATAGTTTCAGCAGGTTTCTCTATCGTGGGAGGGTTAGAAGTTTCACCTACAGCTTTACCCTTCTCAAAAGTTTCTTTCTCATAATTTTTATTCCTCTTCTGTAACAAAGTCGAAGATCGAACCATGTTGATATAGTTTGGGTCAGGGGCATTTTGAGTGCCCCCTGCTACATTAGAAGTTGAAGCAGAGTTCTATCCTTGGGGAAAAGGATCCTTCAGGACAGTCGATTGTTGAGCTTTAAGTAGCTTCTGGGCTTGTTCCATAAGGGGACAAAGGTGAGTAAGGTGGTCCTCATGGCACAACTTACACAGGAAATTGACCTTCTTCTTTTCTTTCTTCCCCCCATCAACATTGTTTGTGGGCTTTTGCTTGTTTTGGTTTCCCTCTCCTTTCTTTCCTCTCTTTTTCTTCCCACTGGGCTACTGATTGCCCTTCTGAGAGGTTTGTGCAAAAAAATTTGCACTCTAGGGGCAGGGGGCAGCCTTTGCTACCTCCACCGTAGACTGATTGACAGACAACTGATGAATTTTCTTAGCCAAAGACTCTACGGTGGGAGAGTTAACGGACCCAACCACACCATCGGCATGGGGTCCAGGCTTAGGCTTCTCTGCATCATGCGTAGGCCTCAGTGCCTCAGGGATAATCTCATATAAGATCCCAGATTGTGAATAAATCAAATCCAATTGCTGGGCCCTGAGAATGGCTTCTTCTTCATTCATCACTCCTAAGGTGGATATGTCCTTAGATATGTATGGCACCAGGGATTTAAGGAACCACTCTAAGAGGAACTCAAGAGGAATAGTGGCTTTTATAAGGCTCTTTTTCCTCCTCCACTCTTGGATGTGATCTGAGATGTGGGTAGCCTTGTTCTACCTAAAGGTAGATAACAAGTCCATTATGAAATCATATCAGACCGGAAGCTGAAAGTGGCTAAGAAATGCACTAGCCAAGTCCCAGAAACTACTGAAAGTAGCAAAAGGCAATTCAATATACCATTTTGTTGCGGTACCTGTTAAGGTTCTCTGGAATAACCTCAACCTAACTGAATCTTCATTTAGTGAATTTGAAGAACACCATAAATGGAATGTGGTGGCATGAGCCCCAGGATATTCACCAACTTTGCCCTCGAATTTAGGGATGTCCGATGGCAATTTGGTGGGAACAGGTGGCCATGAGGGGCCATGCCTCATCGGTTAATTCATCAATTTTGAAAAATCTGGCAAGTTTAAGGTTGCCAGGAACATAATTTTGGGTCGAACCGAGGTATTAAATGTGCCAGCCTAGGGATTAGAGGGACCTGCCCAGAATTCCCATAGGTAAAAGTGGGGTTGCCCCCAGCCACCGGTTGCGAAGTGGGTAGATTACTCTGAAACGGATTCCATCCGTAAGCCATAGGATTGTGTGTGGGAGGTGTAGTACAAGAAGTTTGGGTCATCCCAATCAAAACTGGGGTTTGAAGGATAGGAGCCGGTATCCCTCCACTAAATAACGAAAAGGGAGAGTTCATAAATGGAGCAGAAATCAGGGTTTGAAAACTTTTCCCATAAGAGGTATTGTTCCCAAACAACACTCCTACATACGAAGGTAATGGGGGAATGTGCCCCCCCATTCCAAGGAAATCCTTGGACAAACGCCGAGGATCCTACTGGACCGCTCTGGGTAGTATATGGAAAGGAAGAAGGAATAGTAGGTATACTAGGGATCCTAGTAACCATATCACCAAAATTACCTGCTAGGTTTGAGTGAACCGGTGGTTGCACCACACGGCTCACTGGGGTCAAATGTGTAGAAGGTATACTAGATCTAGGGGCACTTACCGAGGGAGGTAGTACCCCTTCAACCGAAACGATTAACGTGAACACAAAAGAGCTTTCTTCCGTAGAAGACATAATCCTACCCACAGGGACACCTAAAACAGGTGAATCAAAAAGTATCACCTAAATGATCACAAGATCGTTTAAATCGGTCAAGGGGGTGTTAAAATTCCTTGCAAACTCGTCAGTCTACAAGTCTTCTACCTCAACTATATCAAGATCAAAATGGTTAGCTATCAGTTCTGGTTCACCTAGAACTTCACTTACTCCTACCGGTTCAAATGAATCGTCCGTGTCCAATATCTGCCTTTGGGGTAGAGGTGGAGGTTCTAATGTGACGAGAGGAGGAAGGTTTCACAACCTTCTTGACCTTCTTATAGGTTGTTCCTCCATGATTGAAAATTTTACAAATCAAACCTTAAGGCCAACTAAACACAGGAAAAACCATAGAGCACACACTATAAAAAATCCTAAAGCCTCAAACAATCAGTCAAGGGTGAAAGATATGCTTTCCCGAAGAAAGCTGAAGAATGATTACTTGGCATCCTTGAAATGGTTCTTAGGCACAAGTGGAGGAATCACCCATCACCCTCCTACACTTACAACAAGGGTCACCTTCCAAGCCCGTCCAAGGTGAACCAGAAATAGCCTTCTGGTTTACCTAGGTATGAACCCTAAATGTCAAGAGACTAAAGGCTACCTTAGCTATACCAATAGTCTGGGGGAACAGTCGCAAGCCTGACTCGTACGCATGGGCAGGGTAGCTGAGCCCGAAACTCTATCTAGGACAGAATCCCCAGATGCGTAAAAGTCCTGATTTACATTTTGACAAGGAATCAGAGGGTTATCTCCTCAGTCCAATGCCTCCACGCGGCCTCATTCTTGACTCCCTTTTGAGAGGAGCTGCCCAGATACAATTGATAAAGTCTAGGATTTACCTAAAGAAAGGTCCACTACGTCTGAATATTAAAACTTATGGGAATTTTACACTTCCTATCCCACAAGTCTAGCCTAAGCTAGTAGGTGAAAGGCCCCTAAAAATAAAAATTACTGGTAAATTTTAATTATTGCGTTCATTTTAAGGGCTTTTTCTTACTCAGAAGGAAATGGAGTGATGAACTATGGTGTTTTTGACTTGATAAGAAATAAAAAAGTAAAGGTGTATTCTTTTTTCAAAGCAAATTACCACTATTAAAGCAAACTTATTTTTTTTGTAAATATATATTGATGAACAAATGCAAGCGATAAAGAGAAACTAAGACTATGTTTTTGTAGTTTTTGAGATTATATTTTTAAAACTAAAAGGAAAACTACTTATGCAAAAGCAAATGCAAAAGCTTGAAAACATTTTTCTTTTCATTTTTTAAAAAATGCTCAAACTCTACCATGCACCTAAAATGCACTAAACTTGAGTATACTTGGATCCAATCAACTAAATAAAATAAACAAACTGAAGTAAACAGGTCAATAGAACCAAGAATCAACCAACAAAGGGAGACCAAGAACCCTAGCTTGGGTGTACACAATGACAAAAGATCACCGTAAACTCATAAAGGTAAGTGACAAACCAACCATTATCAAAAGATAAACTGGAAAAACAATGCCCAAAACCCTGATCACTGATTCGGACAATGACACTTCAACCTATAACCCAAACAGGCCAAGCTACTTCAAAATGCAAATAGAAGATAATCCAAACAAAATAAACCCAAGGGTTTTACAAAAAATCACAATGTGTGGTCACCAAGGTCTTCAGACTAACAGTACAATATCCATAGAGAAAGCCAACTAACAAACAAGAATTACACAAGGACAGGGACAAGCAAACCCTAGCCTAAAAAATCCCTATTTCCAGGCTTGTACGCGACTGTGTATAAGGGAAACTCACGTAATGTACGCGACTATCCAAGAGAGCAACCCGCGTATGCAGGCCACTGTATGCAACTATGTAGTAGAGCAGCCAGCGTACAGGTACAAAAATTTTCTCAAAAAATAAGAAAAATCCACAAGGCTTTCAAACACTATGATAAGGACGAACCAGGATAAAATACCACACACAAACTTCAAGGCAAAGATTGGTCAGGGGTGACAGAAACAACCTATAGCAGTCTGGGATCCCTAGTGGAGTCGCTAGTTCTATTGTATAGGAATAAACACCTTATAACCGAAGGTCTAGGGTTACCAACATACTCATAAAACTTGCAGGCAATCGACTCTAGAGTACAGAAAAGGAAATAGGAGGATAGGAAAGACTTACCCAATAAACGATGGTTGATCCTAGCTTTGTCCTCTTCTGCTCTGCTTCTCCTCCAAAGCCTTCAGGGATGCTTCTCCTTCACCTGTCAAGAACAAATATTCCAAATGCAAGATGATACATGTATATAAAACAGGTTAGATAAATCATATACAGAGTGCTTAGTCATAAATATTCATCAAACCATAATACATGAAAGACATTCAAGACACATATGGAAGAAGGATTCTCTTTATTAACAATAATGAATGAGTTCAGATTACAACCTAATGCCTAAGAAAAGGACTCCTCTGCAACCAAAGGATTCTAAGTTCCACTACTCCAAATACTTCTGGATAGACTCCACCATCATAACTTTTCTCTCCAAGTATATATGTTTAATACCCTCCCCAAGGCCTTTATTTATACTTGGTGAAATAAGGCAGTTTCGAGGGTTGAGAAGGTTGAGACAGTTAAAGTGATTATGGTTAAGGGCTTAACAAATCTTAAATAATTGCGATTTATTATTTTTAAAGTCAAAGGAAGGTGTACACAGGTATCAATACTGGAAACTCGCGTATGACATGCAACTCGCGTATGACATGCGAGTTTCTCTAAGGGGAACCCGCATACAAATCTGTATGCGAGATGCAATTACCGATACTCATGTACAACACGCGACATGTTTTGAATAAAAGGTGTGTATGTATGCGAGTTCCATATATGAAGAGGCACGTACAACACTTGACATATCCTAAGGTAAAAATAACCAACTGGATGGATGTTAAATGTAATTCATAATATGCCCATCTATAGTGTTTTAGGCAACCTTCAATCCATAAATGTCCTTTTGTGTGCCAACATGAGGAATGTCGGCACTCGAATGGAGAAGTGCCATTCATGTGGATAACAATTATGTTTACACATGCACCCTCATTTATGAAATTTTATTCCTTGGTACACTTCCACTCCATAAAACAGGGAAACTGAATGACCAGAGGCACCCGTGCATGATATTTGGGTGTTTTTGCTCTTTTGGACCATTTATTGCTTCCTAGAGCCACTCCAACACACCTACCATACCTTCATTTATGTCCTTTCATTCACCATCCATGTTCACATAGGCATTCATGACCGTTTGAGGTGGTTTGGGAGCTCATTGGTCCACCTAGGGGGTTTTGAGGTCCAATCTAAGCATGCCACATGTATGCTTCCAATTTTCCTCCAAAGGATAATTATTTTCTCCTATTGTATAATAATGATGTTCCAAGCATATTTACATACTAGACAATGATAATAAACTCTATTATTTTCACTATTCTTATGTGTTAATAATGTTATTTTCACTACTTTTCTGCATAATTTGTGAATATCTTGAGTTGTTAAAATTCCTTTAGATACTAGATCTTGTTTTGAATCATATTTTCACACTTTTAAGGTCAAATTCCTCTTGAATTCTTAACTAAATCCTAAGTACTCTGCCAGCCAAACCTCCAATGGTGAAACTCCTTCAAACTCCATCTCATATTCTTCTACCTTATGCTTAAGAAAGTTGGGCATATTAGACCTTGGAAAATAATTGAATTCATGTGGCTTATTATGGGGTCCAATATTATAAAATATTGGATCCTTCAATTTTCACTTCTCCTCTTAATGAGAACCACTATTGTTGACTTCACCATCTTTCTTGTCTACCAATCTAGAAAAAATGTCTCTTCTTTTTTTTGCACTTGGGTAAATTTCTCCGTAACCTTTAGCATGATTTATGAAAATATTCCATCCTTCTCTTATCCACTCATGCATAGGTAATCCATACTTTATTTTTCTCCTCATATCTCATCTTGGATTGAACTGACCTCCTCTTCTTCAACAAGGAAAATCTCTTTTGGACTTTTGTTCTTTAGGTTGGGATGTAATTTGGGACTCATTAATGCATACCAAGAGAAGGTTCAAAGGAACATGCTCTCAAGTAATGTACCTAAGTAATTTTTAGGAACACTTACTCAAGTATAAGATCAAATTAATGTTCCATTCACCAAAAAAACAAAAACTGTGTGCTAGAATGAGCATAAAATTGATTGAATTGACTTTAATGCATAGTGGATCTTTTCTCAATTACATAAGGAGCGGGGATTTGTTCTACAAGGTAAATTGCATATCTACAAATAAAAATCAAAAGTAAAAAAAAATCAGAATTCAAGGGAATATATTCAAAGGAATACTTGATCTCAAAAATTATATGCACAATGTAGTGCGGCCTTTGAGGTTTCGAGCATCAGCGAGACTGAAGTCTACTTCCAGGCTCCTGGGAACCTTGGTATATAAAAACTAGATCCATGATATTAGCAAGGCCTGAATATAGGTTTTTAGGGATGATTTTATTTTACTTGAGAATCAAATGAACATTGAGATCATTCAGGACTGCACAGCTAGTCAATATTTTGGTTGATCGTGATTGGTGGACAGCTCATTGTACAAACAACTAGTTGGGAGCTTGTTGTATCTCACAAAATCTTGACCTGATTTGGCTTATGAAGTAGGTGTTTTTGCAAGATATATGTAGTAAACTCATGAGATCCATTGGAAAGATGAAAAAAATATCTTTCATTATGTGCAAGGAACCAAACACTTCAGGGTACACTATGATGCTAGTTCTCCACTAGAACTAGTTGGATTTATTGATTTTGATTGGGTTGGAGATACCATTGACATAAATTAAACTTAAGGTTATGTATTCATGCTTGAATATGGACCCATATTCTAGTGAAGTAAGAAAAAACACACTATATAATTTTCATCAGTTGAGTCTCAGTATAGAGGAGCAGTGAATGCAGCTACACAATCTGTGTGGTTGCAAGGTATTCTTGGAGAACTTGGATTTGCATTTGATTCACCCACTGTCATTTGGTTTGAAAATCAAGGTGCAATAAATAATTCTACTGATCATGTACATAGAAAGAGGAACAATCACATAGAGATACACATGCACTACATCATGAGCTTGATGCATGACGAGGTGATATCATTGCAGTATTGCCCATCTGCAGAGCAAACTGCTGACATTTTCACCAAGAACTTCATAGGGAATACATTCACCTATCTGAGTTCACTTATTGGAGTAGGTGACACATGGTGATTACTGATATTCACTATTATATCTATCTCCATGTTCATTTTTTTAGGGGTGCTTTTTTTCCCATGAGTTTTTCCTCCTTACCTTGGTTATATGGACAAATAAATTGTTGTAAGAGGTGACTTGAGACTTAGTTCCCAAGGCCTCAATAATGTGATGTATTTACACTAATTCAGGCTTAAGGGGGGGTGTTAAATAATTATACCACCTTAGTACCATGGTCATTTACCTGGGACACATTTTCATCTATTTCATACTTATGTTGTATGGTCCAAAACTAGGTTGTGTTGGTCAAGCAAGGTCCTTTTAGTGTTTTGGACTCATTAATGCACCCAAATGCCCACATTTGATCATTCTGGTTACACATGTGCCCTCATTTATGAAATTTTAGTCCTTGGTGCACTCCCACCCCATAAAACAGGGAAACTGGTTGACCAGAGGCACCCGTGCAGGATATTTGGATGTTTTTGCTCTTTTGGACCATTTATTGCTTCCTAGAGCCACTCCCACTCAGTCATGGACTCCACCACGCCTACCCTACCTTCATTTATGTCCTATCATTCACCATCCACATTCACATAGGCATTCATGACCGTTTGAGGTGGTTGGGTAGCTCATTGGTCCACCTAGGGGGTTTTGAGGTCCAATCTAAGCATGCCACATGTATGCTTCCAATTTGCCTCCAAATGATAATTATTTTCTCCTATTGTATAATAATTATGTTCCAAGCATATTTACATACTAGACAGTGATAATAAACTCTATTATTTGCACTATTATTATGTGTTAATAATGTTATTTTCACTATTTTTCTGCATAATTTGTGAATATCTTGAGTTGTTAGGATTCCTTTAGCTACTAGATCTTGTTGTGAATCATATTTTCACACTTTTAAGGTCAAATTCCTCTTGAATTCTTAACCAAATCCTAAGTACTCTTGAGCCAAACCTCCAATGGTGAAACTCCATCAAACTACATCTCATATTATTCTACCCTATGCTTAAGAAAGTTGGGCATATTAGACCTTGGAAAATAATTGAAGTCATGTGGCATATTATGGGGTCCAATATTATAAAATATTGGATCCTTGAATTTTCACTTCTCCTCTTAATGAGAACCACATTTGTTGACTTCACCATCTTTCTTGTCTGCCAATCTAGAAAAAATGTCTCTTGTATTTTTTTGCACTTGGGTAAATTTCTTCGTAACCTTTAGCATGCTTTATGAAAATATTCCATCCTTCTCTTATCCACTCATGCATACGTCATCCATTCTTAATTTACCTCCTCATATCTCATTTTGGATTGAACTGGCCTCCTCTTCTTCAACAAGGAAAATCTCTTTTGGACTTTTGTTCTTTAGGTTGGGATGTATTTTGGGACTCATCAATGCATATCAAGAGAAGGTTTAGAGGAACATGCTCTGATACCAATCTAATGTACCTGAGGAATTTTTAGGAACACTTACTCAAGTAGAAGATCAAATTAATGTTCCATTCACCAAAAAAACAAAAATTGTGTGCTAGAATGAGCATAAAATTGACTGAATTGACTTTAATGCATAATGGATCTTTTCTCAATTACATATGGATCGGGGATTTGTTATACAAGGTAAATTAAATCTCTACAAATACAAATCAAAAGGAAAAAAAACTAGAATTCAAGGGAAGACAGTCAAAGGAATACTTGATCTCAAAAATTATATGCACAATGTAGTGTGAACTTTGAGGTTTCGAGCATCAGCGAGGCTGAAGTCTACTTCCAGGCTCCTGGGAACCCCAATATATCAAAACTAGATCCATGATCTTAGAAGGGCTTGAATCTAGGTTTTTAGGGATGATTGGAGTTTACTTGAGAATTAAATGAACATTGAGGTCATTCGGGACTGCACGGCTAGTCAATATTCAAGGTTTACCAAACACATGCTAAGGGTTACAAATTATGAATATCAGGTTGGGATGTCTTTATAGTGATTTTAATGACATGCAACATCTGACTGAATCTAAATTAAACCTACAAGTAGATTGTGGTGATAGTTATAGAAAAACTAGTTAAAAACAAAGGCATAAAGAGATAGTCTTGAAAAGGAGGCTCTCAAAATGCCTCAGATGGCAATGAATTTGCAATCAGATATATATCAGACATTATAGACATTATTGTTGACAAAATAAGACATTTAAATTAAATTTATAGTAGCAATAATAGTGTTCATAATCTCAAACTTGCAAGGAGATCTCACTTAAACAATTATTACAATATAGGAGGAATATCCTTCAATGAAAGAGATGAATATATGAAAATGCCATATCATAACCAAAAGTATAAACTAAGAATTAGGTGACTCATGGAGGCACTACATCAGCTGATATCTCTCACAGAGGGTGCGCAACCATCCTTATGCCTCTCCTAATATTCAAAACTCCATCGGAATCCTCCTCAATTCATACATTCTTGGATTCAACTTGGAGGGGGGTTCGAATTATTCATAACATAGGCTTATAAAACCTAAAACATATACTTCCATGGTTTTATATGTTTCTCTTGAATCACTAATGAAAACGAGAACAATTTCTATGGGGCACATCTCCCACAGTTGGCTATGGGCACATCTCCAAAGATTAGAGAAGCATCATAGCTATCTCATTCACAAAACAAGAATGCAAAAATATGTGAGAGGGGTGTGCTATCATTATTTTATAGTCAATATGGATTCATGTCCAATTTTTCTTGACCAATGTACCCTCATGAGATGAATGTAAACTTTCTTTCTTTCTTATCCTTGCTTTCCTACCTTTCTAACTTACATGCATTTTTCTCCATTTAGAAATTGTTCCCTCCTTTTTTCCTGCTTTTCTGACCGGTGTGCCTTTATATATTTTGGAAATTGGACCCTCCTTTCTTTCTTAAGTTTCCTTATTTTCATGCTGACAACTTTTCCTGCACTTTCCTACTTTGTGTTTTCTTTTCTGACTGACTGCTCTATGTTGCTTTCTATATTTTTTCACCTAAACTTTTGGATCATTCTTTATTTATACTTCATTTCCATTTAGGGTGACAACTCAATGGGTCCACATGGTCTTATGCACCCCCTTTCCACCTAACACATCCATTCAGCACAAAATTTAAATATATCCAAATAAAATTGATTTAAACATAAAAATTGTTTATCCTAAGTCATGCAAGTTGCATACTAAGTACATATTGTTATTATTATTTAAAATTAACCCCTCCTAGGCTAGAGCCACTAGGGGTTATGAAAAAAATCTCATCAAGCAGACCACATGGGAGGGACATTAAAAATTGATTCACATATACTTGAAGCATTTACAGAAAATAAGTTGGTTCCACTTGGTGGAAGAACATTGATTCTTGTTGGAGACCTTGGCCAGTTTCCCCCTGTCAGAGATAAACCATTATACGTAGGAAACACAACAAATAGGGTTTTGGGGAAATATTTGAAAACATTTGTTACATTGAAAACAATATTATGTCAAAAAGGGACATATTCAACGCAACTTAGTTTCAAAAAGTTGCTAACAAACATCAAAAATGCAGAACCAATAGTGCATAATCGGAATCTTCTGATGTCACGAACAAATGTACCAATGGACTCTATTGAAATTAATAATTTCAAGTCAGAAATATATTTGTTTCCAATTAAAATATTGGTAAACATACATAATATATGAATGCTAACATCACTCGGAACTCTTATAGCATGATGCACCATTCAACATACAAAGAATAAATATTTCAGTGAAACTGTGTTATATAAAAATGACCGAAATTAGGCCTTTGGCCATTCGCTCACTGCATCCCATTCTCCAAATATCCCATAAAATACACTCACCTCCTTTTCACCCCACTCCTTCCAACGTTCTTCTCTCTTTAATGTCCCTTTTTTGAAATTTTATTAAAATGGCCAATTTTTCACTCTTTTTTTTTCCTATTTTGACCATTGACTAGTTTTGATGTCTAGGTCTCCAAATGGACCCAAATGCTCCCAAATATTATAATAAAGTATATGAATGATATTAATACTTGAATATTATGTTCAGGGATTATTTATTACCCTCCAAGGACTTATGCAAACTTGTTTAATATTCTGTCCAAGGTAGGACTTTTCACTAGCAAATTGGGGTTCTAATTCCCCCATGGTAAATGTTGAAAATGGCTCTCCAAATGCTCCAAAAATTATTAGAATTTATAAAATTAGGAAGAGTATGTTTAAGGGACATTATTAATGTCCCATGTGAATCATTATTTAGTTTATAAAGGCTGTTATAACCATCTCCCAAACAGCTACAAAATCACTAGTTCGACCCTTTGGGAAATGGTACCAAATCTTCTCCAAATGCAAATACACTGAGTAAGATGATTTAAAATGATTAAGTTATGGATATGAAACTGGTAATAATAATAAATTTAAGCCAATTCATCATAAATATATCATATAAACATTCTTACATTCCAAATCATTAACATTACAATGGCATACATCAATATAGTGGGGAAATGGTCATTGTTTGCTCATCAATAATCACTTTTACATACAACCATTTTGTATTTATACCTGATAATTTATGAATATGAATAAAATATTATATTAATATTATTACAATCAAAAATTTACCATGATAATCTCTCCCAAAGATTACAATAGCTCACCTAAAGCGCAATCCCTCCATGAGCAAGAATATGCAATAAAGATCGGAAATGGCTGAGAGAATGTGTTGCACTAGAAAAAACCAAGATTTGACCCTTTATTACACCTGAAAATACAAAATCCATTAAATATCCATTAAACACCTGAATTTCCTCTCCAAACACAAACTTTCATGGGAATCTTTCACCCTCAAAATTGGCTAAGGCAAGAAACTAGTCATCCACTAGCTCTCTCTCTTCACAAATGAAAATTTCTCAAATGATAAAAATATCTTCTCTTGGTTTAACCCTGTATTTTATAAAAATCTGTAGACTTACAAGGTTACCAATCCATCCACAAACTCAATCCAATTCAAATTAGGGTGTGTGCTCAAGATTTTCCATGTGTCCTCCCTTCCCTAGCCTTCCATATTCCCCCAATTCGAGTAGGGACCCATTGAGCTTCCCCAAATCACATTAGATCCTTCTTGGATGCTATATTTAGCATTACATGTCATAATGGTCATATTTCAGCCTTCAGTTCTGCAATATGTTATAAATTTCATAGCATGTTCATCATTGGTGCCATAGATGTCATAGATGTTAGGGAATGTAGCCCAAGTGTCCAAGAATCTCCCATTTGACTCTTCCTCTCCCATGTAAGTTGAATTTCCTTCCAAATTATACCTATGATGCATATGACCAAAAGTATTAGCCTTCTAAATCATCCAAGAACATTAGGCTTTCCATGGATTCAAAACTGCAAGAGGAGGATGCCATGTGGCACAATAATTCTAGCTTGTCTGGGCCCCATAATCTCCATGTGTCTCCATGTTCCATTGCCAATTCAATTTTCTATTGTATTTATTTGATTAGATCCATTATTAAATATTTATTCCACTCTAATGTCAGAACATCATTTATTATCTCCCTTATTAAAATTCCAAATGTATCCATCCAACCTAGGAAACTAGTAGGATTGATGGAATTGTCCTGCTATGCAATTATTTGAATGGGGAAATTACACCAGCACCACTATCAACACATGCACAACATTCCAAAATTTTTTACTTTGGATTTATCCAACATTTCCATATCACCTCGACACATTGGGCCTTCAGCCTTGCTTCATTCTGCACTCTGCCCTTTCAGCCACATCCTACACAGCACCACCCCATATGGCTCCACCACGCTTGCACTTCATTACCCAATCTCCCAATCCTGCTTCAACTTGATCCTACACCCGCTTCCATTCCATGTCGTCGATGCCCCTCCAGCTTTCATACATCCTATGCCATCCATCTCACTGCACCCTCCTACCTCCTTTCCACACACACTTTCCAGCGTTACCCCTCCTTCCTTTCCCTTCTCATTTCTCCACACTGCTATGAGCTATACTTGCATCCCTCATCACACCCTTCCATACCAATCTCCACTCTCAAAAAACCCCTTCTATTCCCCTCTATTTCACTCTCTTTACCCATGCACCTTACACTCCAACTCCATTCTTCATGCTCATTTCATGCACACATTTCATCCCCCTCTCTCATCCAACTTTATTATGCTCCTTCCTTCCACTCCATCTATCTCACCCCAATAAAATTCCACCATCACCATTTAGCCTCCCTCACACGGCTGCCTCTGTCATCCCACATCCTTTGTGGCCATCTTCACTCATGTTTGATCATTAGGGTTTAAAAACCTAATTACACAATTCAAATCAAAAATATATAATATTATTATTATTTCAAATAATAATAGATATTATAATATTTTTAAAGTCCCAAATCCTTAACCAATTCACTTTTTCAATAATATTATTATTATCCCAAAATACCAAAAAACATTATTTTCAAATTATTATTATTGTTAATTAATTATAATAACATAAAAGTCAAGTCAAATATTTAAGAGATTACATACGAGGTCAAAATAGACATTATTAACGTTGAGTCTACCCATTATCAAAGGAGAGAAGACAAAAAAAAATCAATGAAGAAATCAAGCCAAGGTAGAGAAAGCTATCGTTAAAAAAAGTCAAAGACTCTATATCGTCAAAGAAGCCAAAGTTAAAGGAAGGCCAAGTTATTGTCCAGGAATCGAATTATGGAGGCTATATAACTAGAACTACAATTACGATTACAAATATTAATAACTAAGTATGAGCATTATAAAGAAAACTACCATCATCTACAATCTGATATTTCAAGTAAGGAAATCATAACCAAAATATGGGAGTAGAAAAACCATTGGTCACAAAAAGATAATGAAAAACTCAAGCAAATGTTGTCAGATAAAGATAAAAAAATATCACATTTAAAAAATATCAATCAAGAGCTTGAAGACAAAATCAAAAGGTCTGAAAACGACGAAGAAAAACATTATGGAAGCACTGACGAATTAAAAGAAGAAGAAAAAATGTTTAAACAAGATCATCATGGACAAAGATAATGAGTTGACGCAAGGCCAGAGAAATATAGTTAGTCAAGAATTAGAAATATGTCGACATATAAAACATATGAAAGAAATCAAGAAAAATTATGATGAAAAGAAAAAGACACACCAGCTGGAGATTAAGAAAATCAATGACAATTTAGCAAGCAATACCGAAGAACTATTTCGACTAAGAATTCATAACAAGACATTACTTACAAAAATAAATAAGCTGAAACATAGTTAGAAGACAATAAAAAGTAATTAATTAACTATTTATGAAAATTCAAAAGACATGAATTATATTCAAAAGGCGCCAAATGGATTATAAATCCCGAGGCAATGTAATTGTAAATCATCACTTATCAATTATTCATTTTATATATATTTATTTAGTTATGGAGTTTCTATCCTATTTATGTTATATTTTCCTATAGAAACAAACTTTCTCTATTTCAAACTGATGATAAGTAACTTCAACAAGAAGTCCTTTTATGTCCTGGTGAATGGGTCATGATGACATGTAACTTGTGGGTGGAAGCAGGGCTAGTAAATAGAGCACTCGGGACAGTTCTAAACATCTTTTTTTCTAAAGGATTTATTCATGGGACTTTTTGTTCAGGGGTGGCAATGAGATATGGGTATTTGTATTTTCTCCCACATCCAGATGATCCAAATGGAATGTAACACCTTCATCTGCATAGTTTGTTGGACTAGATGTGTTATGAAATTATTTTTTTATCTATAATGACTTTCTTAGTTTTTACAAATGCCTTGTTGGACCCTAGGTTTGGCATATTTTTCAACTATCGGATTTACCCTTTTTGACCTCCTTATCCTCCAATTCCACCTACTTATTACCCTTTTGACATCTTGCTTATCCGTTTACAAGGTAAATATTACAAACAACTTCACAAGGTATTATGTTGTCCGTTTTTCATCATAATTCCTATTTTTGATGAAGAAATGGATTTGAACTTGTTTTGCTTATGATGATTACAAGAATCCTTGATCTTGTAACCATTGATTTCCTTTCCCTTCATTCGATTACCTATTTGATGAGTTATGTTACTATGTGTATTTATGAAGTTGCGCTTGAAGATATCTATTGATTAGCTATTGTTGAACATATTGCTACAAGACTATTATGTAGGAAATTTCTATTTCATGAATTAAATATTGTGACATGATGTTATGAGACTACAATTTAGTAAGCAATAATTGAAGTGACTAGATTAAATGTCTCTGTAATTTGATTGATTCCCTTTGAGTTATTTTGGGTAGTTAAGAAGAGTTTATTTTGTCCAGATAAAAGTTGTTAATAAGCTCCTCCCTACATATATAGTGTATTCCTTTCATAAGGTTATGTACTTGGTTGATAATTTAATGTTACATGATTTTAAAAGCATATAAATAACCTGAGATTTTTTGCATCATTGTCGGGGAAATGCTAACAGGGATTAGAGCATTGATAGTTTTTGTTTCTCTAAGTCTATATCCAAATTTGTTTTCTTTTGCATTTCATTTCCTTCATACTAAAATTTTATATCCATTGGATTAGAGATGATAAGACGCAAATATGGTATCACTATATAATTTATGTAGTGTAATATCTCGTTGCATTCACTTTAATGAGTACTCTTCTTTAATAGATATAGATTATGTTGGTATTGCATGAATAGGACTAGAGAATGTAAATATAGATTTTAAAAAGGTATAATAGTTTCAAATTTTTCAGCCTCTCCATCTTAAGGAATTGCAAGACCCCCCTCTACTAGCCTACTAGAAAGTAGCAAAATGCAAAGAGGACAAGTAGGAAAGAAGACAATCACATAGCCAAATCCAAAGGTAAAACATGCACCAATCATGGAGAATGTATGTTGACCCACATCAGAAGCAACATTAGTTGGAAGGATAAGTGGGAAACCAGAATTAGAGGATGAGTAAAACCCCAACCAAGAGAAAGAATCTCCAGGTTCTGGATACAACTTGTTTGGAGGAAGACAAATGGTATATGTATAATGAGAAGTATATACAAATGAATAAGGAGAGGAAAACTAGGTTTCCAATTTTGGATCCAACAATAGTGGTACAAATGAAGTACATTTCTCCTTCAGTTTTACGACACTATCATGAAATCGTATCTAAGATACTAACTCATTCCTTTTTTTAATTTGATATTACTTGTCATAGCTATGATTATTCTAATGATTCATAGAAACTCAATTTTTTTCTTTCCACCCTTAAGGATGTAGCATTATGTTGATTCATGGGGTTTAGAGGAAATACAATTAACACATGGGATGACATGTGTAATACATTTTTGAAGAATTACCAAGACTATTGTAAATCTAGGGACTTAAAGGAATAATTATTTAGAATGACATGAAAATATGATCAAAGACTACAGGACTATCTTGAAATATTTGTGTACAACCTTCAAATATCTAAGCAGAGTAAATTGGACGAAGACATTGTTGAAAATATATACCTAAGGGGAATCATAGATGAGTCTATAAATTTGTTAATTCGATGGGCTCAGGAGATGTATCTGAACTAAATTTTTAGGAAAATGTGACCTATGCGCAAATTATTCTTGTCGACAAACTAGATATAGTAAGGTATCTAGAGATACTTTTTCTAAATTTTCCAAATCAACTCGAAGTGAGGCCACTGGGGCTAAATTGGGGAATTTGTTATAGAATTTCAAACCAGACATTATTGGTACTCTTAGCTTTCAATTGGATACTTTACAACTTAGAAATGATCAAGAATAATATAATGTAGCTTTATCCAAATTTTTCTCTAGATGTGGAAAAAAATATCCACTGAAAGAGTGTCCTCATAATAACATTGAACTATGTGGTATTTGTGTAGAAAAAATTCCAAGAGATAATTTTCCCCCTTTACTAGGAATTAAGGAATATTATCAAGGAGATAATGAGGAAACAAAAAAACTTTGCATGATTGCACCAAGGATACCTTGGAATAATATACAAATAGGTATGACTTCATACCCTACACAATAGTTTTCTCCATGTTTTCCTAGCCAAAAATACACACCCCCATCTTGGACCCCACTATTCCTTAGCAATAATGGTCTCTACAACAAATGAAAAAAAACATGGGAAAAATTATGGAGAGTATGACCTTATGCTAGTATTCCTACCTACTCCTACCCCTATTAACCACAATACCCTCGATTACATCAACCATATCTTGCTCAGGCCCAACAACAACACGTTTCACTCCGACAACAATTGTAGCTTTCATCTAGCCAACCACTTCCAAGACCTACTCATCTACCTTCCCAACCAATACCTTACCCAAATAATAAAGTATCCCATCATATTTTCAACATTGACCTACAACCCTTCCCCACATATTGAATTACCTCTATTGAATTACAAGACATCCATTTGAGATCATGCAAAGTGCTTAAGAAAAATTCCCCAAGTCACCACTAAGGAGGAAACTCCTTATTATTCCAATAGTGATGACACTTTTACCCCAATAAAATAAACTTCTTATTGAAACAAATAGTATCCCCAATTATCCAAAATTCCCCCATATCCAAAGAGGTTATATTTGGATAGACTAATAGCCCACTCTAAATTTGATTTAGTCACTGATTTCAAGAATGTTTGTGTCAAAATTCCCTTGCTCCAATTCATAAAGTGCATCCCAATATATTCCAAAATATTTATGGAATTATATCTCAAAAATAAAAGAAGGAAGAAAGTAGATCCATTAACTATCTAGTTTATTAGAAGATCAACATATTTGACACCAAGACAAATTTTCATGAATAAATATGTAGATCCAAAAACCCTTATTGTTTCTATCCACAACAATAATATCCTCATTATTAACACTTTGTTTGAACTACGATCTTTAATAAACATAATGACCAAAAGTACCTCGGAGCAATTATAATTGTATAATTTTCATCCTACATCTACAACCTTGGAATTAGAAGACAAGTCTAAAATATAAAATGAGATTGTATTAGATGGAATTGTTGTTTCCTTAGATTATTGGGAGTACTCTATTTATTTTGTTGTTTTATAGTCTAAATCTCATTCAAGATGACATCCATTAATCAAGGGGAGACCATGGTTAGCCATTGCAAATGCATTTATCAGTTACAGGTCTAGGGATATCATTATCTCACATAGTGATTCAGTAAAAAAGGTAACTCTCTATCCACCTGCAAAGTCTTTAGATGAGCTAGAAGGAACTCTATGGATTGATAATACAAATAGCGATGAATGGGTTATACAACATATTTGTACGATACATCAAGCTATGAAATTTAAGGATAACATTGAAGATAAGAAAATTCATAACTTTCTTGTTAACTTAGATGTTTCTCAATATTCATGTTCATATTTTCTCTCTTTGGATCATATATTGAGTGCAAATTTTCAATAAAATTGTGACTAATATATATTTCCATCAATATGTAATCCTACACCATCCATAAATGCAATTTCAAATTCCTTAAGTACCCCTTTTGAAATCAATCCATGAAAAAATCTTAATAGGAATTCTAGACTTGACAGATCTCCATATGAACAATTGGTTCAGGTGCCATAGGAACATGGTTTGTTCACATGGGAGTACAATGACATGAAAGGTATTCATCCTAACAATTGCATTCATCATATTTATATTCAAGGAAATTCATGACCTACCTGAAAACCACAACAATGCATGACCATCTCTCAAAGAAATTATGAAGGAAGAATTACAAAAGTTACTCAATGCCAAGTTCATCTACCTCATTTCAGACAGTAAATCAGTTTCACCCCTAGTCATAGTTCCCAAAAACAATGTTAAGTGGCAATTTTGTATTTAATTTTGAGAATTAAACAAATCCACTTTGAATGACTATTTCCCTCTTCCTTTCATTAATCACATCATATATACCCTAGCTAGGAAGAAGTATTTTTATTTTCTTGATGGTTCAACGAATACAATCATATACAATTTACACCATAAGGTCAAGGTAAAAATACCTTTAAATGTTCATGGGGTACAATTAGCTTACCAAGTGATTTTTTGTATTATGTAATGCACCAACGCCTACATTTCAACAAGTAGTATTGGGTATTTTCTCTGATTTGATTCATGATTGTGTTAAGGTGTACATTGATGATTTCACTGCATATGGTGACTCTTTTAGAGAAGCACTAGATAATCTTAAGAAAGTTTTGATCAAATGTCAAGACACTAACCTTGTATTGAGTAATGAAAAAAAATATCTTGCTAACTGAAGGAATTGTTATTGATCACCACATCTATTATGCATGAATTAGAGTCGACCCAACAAATATTGAAGTCCTCTTAAATATTCTAGTTACGAAGACTCCAAAAGATGTAAGAATTTTATTAGTGCATGCATGTTATTATAGATAATTCATAGAAGAAGTCACAAGAATATTTACACTTCTGTTTGAATTTATTCCTACATATTTTGATTTCTTTTTGGATCCTCAATGTCAAAATTATTTTCAAACATTAAAGGAAAAAATTTCCATGAAACCAATATTAAGGGGACCAAATTGTCTCTCTCTTTTCATATATAAAATATTCTTGGAGCCTTGTTGGGACAAAACATAATCAACTCACCTATTCCATTTATTTTGTTAGTAGAAAGTTAACAACTATATAGTTGAACTACACAGTCACAGAAAAATAATTATTGGCAGTTATACATGCCATAAACAAGTTCAGGCACTACATCACTGGTTATGAGGTTTTTATCCACCCTAATTATTCTACTATCATGTATCTTATGAATAAATCTACTACAAATGGAAGAATAACCAAATTCCTCTTGTTGTTACATGAATTCAATATCACTATTTTAGATAGACTTGGATGAGAAAATTTAGTTGCATATGTTCTTTCTAGGATTCATAATGAAGGTGAAATTGTTGTTGTAGAAGATCATTTCCCTTATGAGAACTTATTTTTAATATCTACTAAATCTCCATGGTTTGTCTATATTGCTATCTACTTTGCTACAGGAAAGTTACTACACCATATCTCACCTAGAGAAAAGTAGAAGATCATCAATTAAGTGCTACATATTCTTGGATTGGAGGAGATATATTCCATACAAGACCAGAGCTAATTTTCCCATGGGGTGTACGATAATATGAGATGTTTGACATTTTGGATGCATGTCACGATGATCCATTTGGAGGATACTTTTTTGACAACAAAGATTCTTATAAATTCCTACACCTGGGGTATTATTATCCCACTCTTTCCAAGTATGTCAGGAAGTACATCAAAATTTGTGATAGCTACCAATGGACGGGATAACCATACAGTTAGATGAGATTCCTTTACAAACTTGAATACTTATAGAGCCTTCTGAAAAATTGGCCCTGGATTTTGTGGGTCCAATCACTCCAATTTCAAGAAATAAGAGGCATATCCTAGTATGTATAGGTTATGTTACTAAATGTGTGGAAGCTAAAACTCTCCTCCAAGTAAATGAAAAATTAGTAGTGGACTTTTGTTCGGAGATATTTTTACCTAATTTGGTGTTCCTAGATAAATTGTTATATATCATGGTACACAATTCGCATCAAAACTTGTCCATCCCATTACACAATACTACTAGATCAAGCACCAAAAATATTGTCCATACCATCCACAGGCCAGTGGGTAGGTGGAATCTACCATTAAATTTTTGGAAGCTATATTTACCAAGACAATGTAGCTCCATCATTGAGATTTGGTTGATTGAATTCCAGAGGTATAACGGCCATATAGGACCACTTGAAAAAATGCAACCATATTCACACCTTATGAATTAAGGTATGGTGAGCAATTTCTTCTCACAAATTGAATTTCAAGTCAAGACTTTAGAGACTACAATACAATTAGGGATGGATCTGTTAGATGCTCAGAATCATATAATAGTGCAACTCAATTAGTTGTATGATATGTTCTAGGATGGAATTAAACACACCACCCTCATCTAGCAGTAGAGAATAAAATACATGACAAATTTATCAAAAAAAACAATTTAAACTAGGTAATTGGGCTCTATCTTTTATTATAGATTCAAAAAATTTGAATCTCCCCACATGTTGGCTAGGGCTATACGAGATAGATATTTTTGTTGAAAATGGATTCATGCAAATAAAAAATATCAATTAGGAAGAAGTCTCTTTCCTATTCAATGGCCATAGATTATGGTTCTACCATAAACCTATGACCAGTGAGGAGTGCATTAACTAATTATTATAGTACTTTGAAATGGAGGTCATAAGTAAGGGAAAACTTCCTCCTGGTTCCACTCCAAACTGATGTTTTTATTTATTTAAGAAATTAAAAAATAATAATAATAAATAATGGTAAGGAGAAAAAATAAATTTCAGCTATGAAAACATGTTCCTAGCACAACTAAACATGAACTTTGCTTGAAAACCAAGGTCCTAGCTATAAAAAGTTCGAAATTTTGTAGTTTTTTGTATTTTTCAATAATTGCAGTATTGACACATCTTGCAACTAGTTTCACATTAGCAATGCTTCAAAACAAATTTGTTTGATTTTCAAAATATTTATTTGATATAATGTTGCAGAGACCAAATCTAGAACTCAATTTAAGATCTTCGTCCCTGCATGATATAGAATCCAAGTTATGATTGAGGCTTTCCCTTCTATTATGATTTTGCAATAAATACTTCTAGTTCTAGATATTTCAATCCTAGAAGTCCTAGCTCCAAAGGCTCCATCTATAAAGAAACTCATCAATCTAATTTCATTTATGTATTAACATATGATTTCCATTTTTCGGTTCTCATATTTTAGTTCCATTTTTTCAATTGCAAAATTTTAGTTTGAGTTTAAATAGCAAAAATTTTTATCAGTAAAGCACCAATCAAGGATATTTTAACATGAATACCATCATAATCGTCCTCCTGCAATTGAAATTTTAGTCATGAAAGTCTATTGTAATAAAAAAATCAGTCTATGCTTCTATGTAATTGAGGTATTTGTGTATTTTAGAATACTATGCCTCAACCAAACTCAACAACAACTTTAACATCCATAATTCTTCAGCATTCCCAAGGGTTAGCGGACCTTCCAATGTATACCAGAATCCATGTAATAGTCAACTCGAGGATCATTTTGTAATTAGAGGTATGTATTTGAATGGTCTATTTAGAATTTAAGGTTTGAAATCAATTTTGAGACTTTGTATTCAACAACATCTAGATCAAATCCTCCAAGAACACAGGTATTTGACTCCAGTTTCAGTGAAAATAAGAAATTTTTTGTTCTAAGTTTTGATTTAGCAGCAATAAAAAGTTATTTCAAGCATGATAATAATCAGAATCAAAGTTATAGGCATATGTATCTCTCTCCTAAATATTAGAATGAAAACACTTCAACAAACTCATTGTACCTCTATCCATACAATAATTAAGGTCCAAGTATAGGTAATTGATGTAAAAACAACTCTTAAATCTATTTTGTTCATAAAAAATATGGAAACATATAGCACAACTTAACTAAGCTCTTGACCACATATGCCTTATCTTATTACCTCCCCATTCCTTGTCCTATATCCTTCATATCTGACTTAACCTATACCATCACTCAACATTCCATAAACCAAACTTGCCCATATCATCTTATGGCATGATAATTTTATACCTTAATAAGGGTATCAATATTTATGGGTGATCTATTTTCCCATCATTACCTAGTAACCTCCACTAATTATGCTCAATAGGAGTTGAAATTTTCCATATTTTTATATGAATCTCACATGATCTTATTATTATTCCCATGCATGATCTCCTTATACATGATATCTACCTCGTATCATTCCTCACTTCTCCATCCTATAACTCAATATCATACACCCTCACTGACAGTGCTGAAATTCTAAATGGTGAAGGGCTTAGAAAAATCTATACAATGATGATATTGATTATTTTTTAGAATGGTGTCATCGGGAAGGAAATCGTAGGAATTTATCTCTTTGAAGCATACCCACATGCATGCAAATCTTTCAGGAGGTTGGGTAGTTCCCATTCTTCACAAAATTCCAAGGGCACAATAATAAGGTGACACGAGAATTCACAAACATTTTTTTATGGAATTGTGGCTTAGATAGGTATATTCATGTTAGAGGATTCAATTTACCATGCTACCATATTACACCAACATGGGTAAATATGGTTCATAAACAAGCAATTGGACATAAGGTTTTGGGCCCTACTCCTACATCCATTGAAGCAAAATCCCAATTGGGACAAGGGTGTGCTAATATCATGGCTACATGATACCTATAGGGATATTATCTACCTCATTCAAAATTATATCACATGCAAGGAAAGGTATGTGTTTACATTTTTATACCATATTAAATTACTCTTACACTTTGAAGACAATAACAAGATCAATATGCCCTTCTCCTCGTGGAAAATCCTTATCAAAATAGAATTGTGCATTCAACAAAATCCTAGGAACATAGACAAGAATATATACCGTCATGGTCTACTTAAAATCATCATTGAGGAAAAGATATGGAAGAGGAACGTTAAGTGGGAATGTTTTTTATTCAAAAATGGGTTTCAAGAAAATTTTGTCAAAGGATAGGGAGAACCCTATTGTAGAATTTTATGATCAATATGATGCAAATTTTCGCAATGATTTACATTTAATAGTGGGAAAACCAAAATCAAAATCATCAAGAAAGAACAATGATTCGAGCACTAAAAATACTCCATCTACTAGTTATAGATTTACTAGGAGCATCGCAAGGAAAACACAAGTCGAATATGAGCCTATCCACAAAGAGGAGGAGAATCAAGTCATATTTTTTGAAAAAATGCCTAGGAATTGCAAAACCCGATTATCTAAGATGAATTATCCTTTATATCTAGAACCAAAAGCCACACATCAAGCATTTGATGATTATGCTTATGATTATGAGACATAGTATATGGATCCTATAAAATAACTTGTTCATTCCATCTCGATATGTTCCCCTTTTTTCTCAAAAACTAAGAAAGAAGAACAAGAAAATTAAGAAGCTATAAGAGGATATTAAGGAGTATGATCTGCTAGATCACCAAATCAAGCATGAGAACGAGTCCCTAAATATCCAAATTTCCAGATTCCAACGATAGAATGAACATCTAGAATATTAGAACAAAAAATTACTCAAGCAAGCAATAAAGTGGTACATCAAGAGTCGTCATGTTGAATTATGAAATCGAAGGTTAAGGATCAAGATAAAGTTACAACAAAAGTTGAAACAAGCACACCAATCCTCAAACTCCAATTTAGAAATTTTGATTGATATTGCAACTCACACATAAAAAGGTTTGGGACCGGTATAGTTTTGTTTCTTTTTGAGAAAATTTTGGAAGCAATTTTGAATTTTTGGTCAGTTATCTAGTTCAAATTGCATGAGGACATGCAATACCTCAATTGTGGGGGAGATGTTGGACCCTAGTTTTAGCATATTTCTCAATTGTTAGATATACCCTTTTTAACGTCCTGGTATTCAATTTCCACCTCCTTATTACCCTTTTTATTTCTTACTTATGCTTTTACAAGGTACATATTGCAAAGAGATTCACAAGGTATTATGTTGTCCATTTTTGTAAAAAAAAATCCTATTTTTTATGAATAAATGGATTTTACCTTGTTTTACATATGATTATTACAAGAATCCTAGAGCCCATAACCACTATGCAAATCATATAACCATTTTTTGGTTAGCATATTAGTTCCAACTCAGATTGAAATCAACCACATGGTTTTTGTCCGACACAAGGGGCTCGAGATGGTTCAACACCTATTGAGTTGGTTCTAGACTAAATAAGGAAGGTGATATCCCATAGTCAAACCTGATTTCCAATGCAGGCCCAAAGGAAGCCTTTCTAACATGAATTATTCCATTTCAAAATACGAAAGATAATTCCATGCAATCCGCGGAGTGAGGGTTTTCACAGCATTTTTCTCTAGGGTTTTCAGGATTCTAGGGTTGGTGGTCGTGCCTGGCTCTCTACACTGTTATTGTGCTTCATGTCTTTGCAATGGTTTATAGTCAGGTTCTTGTCTGGAGGGTTTCAGTATTGAATCTAGGTTTTGTTGCTGGTCTTGAATGTTGATGTATATGTAACTTCGGAATGTATTCTTCTATATATTTTATATTATTGTAACCCGATGTTTATTCCGAGATGTTTCTATTATGTATTTGAGTCATGTGGTCATGCCCCGATGTTCCGATCGGGAGGATTAATAATGTAACCAAGTCATGTCAAGTCATTAGGTAAGTCCCCACAGTTTAAGGGGCACTTGGGTTATTATACACTAATTAAGGTGTAGGCTCAAGTAATTAATTATAAGTTAAGCCTACATGGTTGAGTGCACTTCAAGTCAACGGAAGAATATAAATAGAGAGTGAGAGTCTCTCTATTTATCAGTTGTGACTTAGCTCTCTTGCTCTCTCAAGTGTGGCGCACTTTTGGAGAAGGAAATTCTTGGGCTTGACAGAAGACAGAAGGCTACTGTTGTGAAGGGAGGTCATCTTACTGTTTTGAGTTCACATCTTGTGGTGATACTATATTAGAGGAATTTGAGGGGTTTTCTCCATTTATGGTTTCCCCTCCTAAAATCTTTGTGTCTCTTGTCTCTTGTGATGTGCTTATGTGAATGCTGTGCTTGGTATTCTCTCAGTGAAAAGATCTTGTTATAATGCTAGCTTAAATGTTGAAAAACTAACATGGTATCAGAGCTAACCTGAGAAGAAGACATTGTGCAGCTACAGGAACTAGGGCTTCCTATTTTTTGGATCTTCCTCCACATATTTTCAGCAAAATTATGATAGGATGACTCTCCATTGAAGGGTGCATCTTTCTGTCGATGCAGAATTCAATTTCAAGCATTTTTAGTTTCGATGTGGAACTTAGGGCTTTCTTCAGAAGAGGAATTTTTGGGTGACACCAGCATAGGATTTTTCTCCTCATCAAAATCGAAATTTAGAGACCTGGATCAGTAAATTTGGTTGGGTAAATCTCTGGGAAAGTCAAACCCTAGTTTGACCCTGAGCTAGGACAAACCCTAAATACTAAAAATGCTAAGTTTTGGTACAGTCGCTATATTCTGATATTGGTGAAGTCTCAGAAGCTGAAAATTGCAGTGGGCGAAGATAAAATCCTGATGAACACTGTATCCAAAGGGAAGCCTCTGATTCGCTATATTCTGGGAGATATGATCTCTCCAAGTTAGGGTTCCAGCCTCTTCCAGAAATCATCCATAAACACGACACCTGGGGAGATCTGCAATATCTTGGGCTACAGAGGTCCAAATGGAATTCCTGAAGATTTTATAGAAAGGGAACGGACTTTAATTTCGGTGGTCAGAAGTTCAAACTCAGAAAATGAACCAGTGACACGTGGCATGCCGTACAACTTCGTTGTTCTGAACAGTCCTGTAACAGGTCACCTTGGGAAAAGGATCATAAATCCAGAATGGTGAAACCAATTCTGATGAAACCTGTGCTGTTGGATCGGGGAAATGCGAGGTTACCTCAGTGAGAAATTTCAGACACAGAGGATCAATAATTTCATAGATATCACAGAAATATTAACAGGTATTTCTGCAGAAGAAATCAGAAAATTAGGGCTTCCTGTTCCGGGAGCTTCCCTCCACTGTTTTCAGAAAAGGAGTACATTGGACAGATCCATTTGAAGAGATCTATCTTCTCATCCAATTATATCTGAAAGATTCCAAGTTTTGAAAATTAGGGTTTTTACGA
>LPNX011069730.1:4616-58450 GCA_001517045.1 Pseudotsuga menziesii | reverse complement strand
TGTCTCTTGTGATGTGCTTATGTGAATGCTGTGCTTGTTATTCTCTCAGTGAAAAGATCTTGTTATAATGCTAGCTTAAATGTTGAAAAACTAACATTGAAGGTATTTTATCCTTGGAATGCCTACCACCCTAGGGGCCACTCCATGCACGTTTGTGTCCTCCTGATTTCACGTGGTACCTCACCACCTTTTTCGACCGGGATATGAACTGACACCTCGAAATATTTGGTGAAGACTCTCATGGTATGCATTGGGGAGCTCATCATTTATTTTGCTTGTGGATTTGATGGTTCTAGAGTTTTTTGGTTGACTTTGGTGACGACGGACAGGATCACGGGTTCTGCGGCTCTGCAGTGACTAGGTATTCTTCGACATTATCTTTCTGACATTACTGTTTAATTATTGTTTTATTAGTTTGGGGTATTAGGGTTGGTACAAGCTCCTCTACTTAGGTTTTATGGGTATTTTTAAATACCAGCCACCCCACATGGAGTTCACTCTCTACCCTGAGAATTAGAACCAACCATGTGCAAAAATGTGGGAACCTGTTAAGCTTTGTAGAGTGTGTCAGTGGGACTCTCTGGTTGTATCCAGCTCGATTTTTGTCTTTTCCTTTGATTTGTTCTATTAGTTGTCTCATTTCCCCTTCTGGTGGATTCCCACCTTGGTCATAACCTGCATTAAGCTCTGGTGGGGGCTCCTGTTTACTGGTTTGATCCATTATTTTGTTTTTTTGTTGTATTGTCGGACTACATCCCTGGTTGTATTGTCAGGGGGTCTTAGTAATGTCGGCCTATGATAACCCAACTGCTCTATCGGTGGGTGGCGTGGGCTCCAATTTTTCTTGCTCACTTCCCTCAGGTCGTGCTCGTCGGAAGGCTAAGGCCCTTAAGGCACTAGAGGAGAAACATAGATTTGTGTTGGGGCATGATGTTTTCATTGACAAAGTAGAAACTCTTTGTCACAGAGCACTCATTGGGAGATTAGATTATGCTACGATTTCAAAGGAAGAATGGGTGTTGTGGGCGACTGCCCATTGGAAACCTATCATCCACTATGCACCCACTATCAATATCCTTAAAAATAACTAGCTAGTCATTGTCTTTCTCGAAGAAATTGATGCTACCCATATCATTGAATCGTTGTGGACCATACAGTCGGGTTCCCTAGTCCTCTGCCATTGGCATTCGGGTTTTGACCCCCTAAAAGAAAGAGCCATTATCTACCACCTTTGGGTTCTTCTACCAGGCCTACCATTTCCCCTGTGGAATAAAGATATTCGCACAGGGTTGGCAAACTCTAACGGGTGCTTTGTGGCACTAGAAAAATATTTTCACTCGATCTTTGACAAGAGGGTTGCTAAGGTTCTGGTTGAACTCGACATATCAAAGGGTCTTCTCCCTGAACTTGACATTGTCTGTGGGAATAGGTTCATTACTCAAAAACTTGACTACCTAAACATGCAGTTCCGGTGTAACTATTGTCATGATACCGGTCATTTGCGTAGCTCTTGCACTCTTCTTCGTAGGGGTTGTCCGGCAGAAAAGGGTTTTGACCTTAGCTCTGGATATGATTCTCCCTTCCCTGAAGATTGCACTTCCCTTGGAGAGCCTTCAAAACCCATTCCTGAAGCAATATATGTGTCTTCCTCACTTACACCCTATGAAGGTTTGTCTAAGGGAGAACTAAATTATATTGAAGATATTGAGGTTTGTGCTTTACTCTCTTGTCCGTTGGCTTCATTCACTCCACATCCCTTTCCTATCACTCATCCCCTACCTGATGCTCAGCTTGAGCTAGGCCCACCTATATTCACACTAGAACACTATCCCGATCTTCCTACATCAACAGCATCCTCTCCTGATACCTCACCTCATTCAGGTATGTCACCTACCAACTTACAGGCCTCTATCCCCAAAGATGAACCTCCTTTCCTGGATCCCTCTCTCCTAAATTTCCTTTCCATATTTTCCAATAAAGAGCCTATCTCTCCTTCCACTCTCCCTCTGGACTCTATTCATTTTAAAAATGTAAGATCCGCAAAGATAAGAAGAACCCTAATGAGTCCCCCTCTAAGATGGTTGGGAATTTGGGGTCCTACACACCTATCTCTACCAAGTTAAAAAATGCAGCAAGATAGTCTCGATCTTCTCCCTCCTCATCATAGGTACTTAGAGAAAGCACACCTAAAGTGATAGGTTATCCATGAATATACAGGGTTTTGGAGGGATTTCTAAACAAAAATCCCTCAGCTCTCTGTTCTCTGACCTAAACCCTGATATGATTATATTACAAGAGACTATGTGTAACTCTTATCAATCCCTCCTTATGTTCTCTAGATTCAAACCGGGGTGGGAGTTATGTACTATAGATTCCTCTGGGATATCTAGAGGTCTCCTTGTTGGTTGGAACCCCCTCCTAGTTCATTGTAAAGCCTTCTCCTCTTTCGCAGGCATCTTTCTCAAATCTAGCATAAAAGGGATTTCAGAGATTCTCACTATTTTTAACTATTATGGACCTTATGCTCAGAGAACTATTTTTTGGGATAATGTTATGCTTGGAGGTATTCTTTCCCTACCAAATTTTCTACTGGATGGTGACCTAAATTTTACCATATCCTCCTCTGAAATCTGGTGTCAAAAATCCAAAATTGACCCCTTGGCCTCCTACTTCTCCCAGCTGATTTCTAGTAATAATTTGGTTGATCTCTGCATGAACTATCCTGGCCCTACTTGGAGGAATGGGCGGGTTGGGGAGGAGGGAATCAGTAAAAGACTTGATAATTTTTTATCATCATCCCTTCTTCTTCCCTATCTTGATTACTCCAGGTCCTGGGATTCTCCTTCTGATGTTTCAGATCATTAGCCTATTTGTATGGATTGGGGTCAAAGACTTGTACTACAATGCTCCCTTTTTAAATTTAATAAATCTTGGCTTATGGAAGATGACTTTACCCCTTGGTTGAGTCATCCTGGAAGGCTCCTTTGGATTTTGGACCTACAAACCCCTTGGATTCTCTCCCATGGAAGTTAAGATGACTCAAAGGTTCGGTTAAAGGCTGGGAGAGGAAGAAAATTTATGAAAGGAAACAGTTACTTCTGGACTTGAATGAAGAGATCACTAACATACTATTGAAGGAATCTGGGATTCTGTCAACTGTCAATGCAAGCAGACTGAAATATCTACATGAAAAAAAAGGTAATATCTTGGCTCATGAGGTTACTACCCAAAGACTCAAAAGTAGAGTCCTCTGGATGAAACAAGGGAATGCCAACACCAAATTCTTGCATGCTTATGCTTCAACAAGAAGGAGTTCAAATACTATCTAGTACCTCAAGGATATAAATGGTAACCTGGTATCTGATGACATAGCCCTAAAGAAGATGGGAAAAAAACACTTCAGTGATGTATTTATGGATGATAAGTCTACAAATATTGCAGATCAACTTAAGGTAATAAGGCTATTTCTGACTTTTACTCAGGCTGAGGAGGTGAACTATTTCTTAGAGCCTATAACCATATAGGAAGTAGAAGCCGTACTGAAGGGTTTCAAGAAAGATAAAATCCTAGGGCCTGATGGTTGGCCCATTCAGTTCTTCTTGGATTTTTTTCACCTGATTGATGAGGAGCTTACCTCTGTAGCAGAGCAAGAAAGAGTAGAAGGGTTCGTCCTGGGTTCTGTTAACTCCAATTTATTGGCTCTAATACCTAAGTGTGAAAATCCCCCCTCTTTTCCAGACTTTCATCCTATATCCTTATGTAACCTCATCTATAAGGTCATCTCTAAAATTGTTGTGACTCGCCTCAAACCTATACTGAACAGGGCTATCTCCTCACAACAATTTGTTTTTTTAAAGGATCGTCAAATCACTGAACCAGTAGGCATTACCCAGGAAGTTTTACACTCTATCAAATTAAAAAATTCAAATATCCTAGTACTGAAGCTGGATTTAGTCAAAGCCTTTGATAGAGTTAATTGGACCTTTCTGAGACTCTTGCTCCTACATATAGTTATCCCTCTGATTGGTGTGGACTGGAATATGGGTTGTGTCACTAATTCTTGTTTTGTTGTTCTAGTCAATGGAACTCCCTCATATTTTTTCCCTGCCTCAAGGGGAATTCAGCAAGGTTGTCCACTTTCTCTACTTTTATTCATTCTGATTATTGAGAGCCTCAGTAGAATCATTATTAATGCTTAGCAAAAAGTACTTATTAAAGGTTTCTAGTTCTCTCCTAGCCTATCAATAACTCTCTTATTATTTGTTGATGATGTAATTCTTTTTGGGATTGGAACTGTCTAAGAATGGGGGGCATACAAAGAAGTACTGGACTTGTTTTGTTCAACAACTGGTATGACTGTTAGTATGGAAAAATCCTATTTCCTGTATCATAATGTGGATGAAGATATTAGAAGGAAAATATCTCAGCTTCTCCCATACAGCATGGACCCTATCAACTCTGGTTTTAAATACTTTAGGTATTGCTTAAAACCTCTAGGATATCGGACATCAGATTGGCAATGGATAGTGACGATGTTCGAAAATAAATAGCTGGACTTTTAGATTTCTCTCTCTGGGAGGCAGATTAATTCTCATCAAATATATACTTACAAGGATTGGGGTATACTGCTTTGCTCTGGCAAGATGTCCTAGCTCTATATTGAATTCCTTGAGATGTTTAATTTTTAACTTCATGTGGGGAAAAATAGATGGCCATCATTGATTCCATTTGGCAAACTGGAAATCAATTTCTGCTCCTGTTGAATATGGTGGCTGGGACATTAAGAACCTTGAGTGGTTCGGGATCTCCCTCAAACTAAAAATTTTGTGGCAGGTTTTAGAGGGGAATGGTATTTGGAGTCAAATCATTGCTCATAAATATCTAAAGGATGGACCCTTGGAGGACTGGATTTGTGCCTAGAAATTCATAAATAATGGCACCTCTTATTTTTGGAATGGATTTGTTAGAATTCTGTCTTGGATTACATGTAAGCTCGGTTGGAAAGTGGGTGACGGATTGAAAATTCAACTTAGCGTGGATCCGATTGCAATTTTGGAGTCTTCTTACATTCTCCCAGTGGACCTCAGAGATTACCTGGATGACTATGGAATTCCATGCCTGGCCCAAGCATAGAAATTGGATGGACTCTCTGTAGGCTATAATGGATGGTTATCAGCTTATGATCTAGACCTGGGAGGAGAATGGGCGGATCAGTGGACATATTTTGTTAAAGGCCTCTCTCATGGTGGAATAAGGATCGAGGATGTGGAGGACTCGCTTCTCTGGTTGTATGATAAGGATTCGGGCATGATTTTGACAAAAAAAGCATATGAACTTATAATAACATATTTTTTGCCTCCACCTTCTGATTGTATCATCTCTTTGGTATGGAATTTAAACATTCCACAAAAACTGAAGTGCTTCACTTGGTTGTCTTTCTTTAGAAAAATCAATACTTGGGATAATTTCTGCAATCGGGACTGGCTCAGTCCAAATAGGTGCTACCTTTGCAAGAAAGAGATGAATCAATCGACCACTTATTTGTAAGTTGTTCCTTTACTTGTGAGGTTCTATTTTACTTGGATAGTTTGGCTGACTTTCAGGTGGCTTGGTCTAAATCGACCCTTACAGGGAACCTTATCAATTGGTGGGAAAAGGAAAAGAAGCTCTCATATCTCCCTATTGTGTTCATCTAGAATCTTTGGAAGACCAGGAACAACCACATTTTTTAAAACAAAGAGCCGAATATCCCCTGTCTCTGTCATAAGATTATATATGAATATTTATCTTACCTAGTGCCTCAAGCAAAAAGGCCTAAATCCAGGAATATTGGGGATCCTTCATTAAAACACTTTCCCATGGCTTTTTTTGATGGAGCTGCAGTGGATTCTAAAGGCAGAGGAAGGGTATGTATATGGATAAATGAATAGCATTTTATTGAAATGAAATTAGGCTGCGCTCTTAGCACTAATACTAGAGCCAAGCTATTGGCACTCTGGGCTTTACTTTTCATTGCCAAAGATATTGGATTTCCATATCTAGATATCTTTGGTGACTCCTATGTGATTATAAAATGGGCAAAGGATGAATCCACTCTTCCTATAGTGAACCTAGAATCTTGGTGCAACAACACCAAAAAGCTGATTTCTTCGTTCACTTCAGTGGATTTCAGCCATGTTTATAGGGAATATAATATGAGGGCTGATTTATTATCCAAGGATGGGATGCTTATGGATCCTAGTCATCTTACCTTTACGGAATATTGTAAAGGTGATATATTTGGGGAATTTCATCTTCAGCTATTTTGAGAGTCGGCTCTAGTGCTTATTAAGGACTGTCTTTTGATATAGTTAGATCCCTTGGGATGCTATCATTTTTACAAAATATGGTTCATTGAGATTATCCCTAGAATTTGAGAGGACACAAGCCTATCTTGGATAATGCCTCAAGGCTCATATTGTCTTCTTTTGAGACATTTATGGCTAATTTTACTTGCATGTTTTTTTATGAGAGGAACGTTTTCAGTTCATTAAGCCAAGGTGGGGACAATAGCTAGCTCAGAATACTCTCCCCCTACTAGAACTTTGATGATATTGTTCCCTATATTGTGGTTAGATCTACTTGAATGGTCCTGTCGACTAGAAGATGTAACAAAATTACCTTTGATTCAATAGAATATCAAGGAATGTTTTTTTCATCTGAAAAAATCCTTGTCATGAAATTAATAATTGTGAGAAACAAATATTATGTTTTCCTCCTATGTAGAGCTATGATAGTTATCGTAGATTTTGAATTTGGAATTGATTTGTTGTGATAGATTGGAATCCCCATGAAATAGGGTACTGGTGTGATTCTCTAGCACTCTTTATTTTAGTTTGTAAATGTTGTATATATGAAATATCATTCAGCCTAAACGAGGTGAATAGATTGGAGAAGAGAATGAAGAACTGATGTGCATGACCATTGTGTACTTTTGAACTTGATTTTATTTTAATACAATATTGTTGATTCTTCATATTGTGTTGTGATTACCATGTGATACTGTATTTTACACCTATAGTGTGTCCTAAGATAAGCAATTCCCCCTATACTAGTACACATTGCATTACATTAGTTATCTAGTTTTTTTTCAATTGTTGATTCAAAATAGTTCGCGTGATTTAGTTCGATTGATTATTTTTACATGATGCAATATTTTGTTTGGTATGGTTCTTTAGGAATTCCAATTAATGCATGTGTTGATAAGTGATAGGAAGTACTCTTTTGTTGAGGATGATCGAATGAACTACTCAATATAAGCGTTACAAGGAAATTCTTAATCCTTAAGTTGAATGAATGGCTATACATTTTTATTATGATCACATACTAGTAGATATCCTTTCAGTACTTGAAGTATTCCTATGGTATCAAATCAGTTTAGTTAATTGTTTTCCATTCATTTGATTTCCTATTTGATGAGTTATCTTACCGTGTGCATTTATGAAAATGAAGAATATATATATCCATTATTTATTGTTGAATAAATTGCTACAAGATTGTCACGAGAGCATTATGTTTCATGAATGAAACATTGTGACATGATGTTATGAGACTGTGATTTAGTAAATATAGTTGACGTGACTAAAAATATCTCTGTAATTTGATTGATTTCCTTTAAGTTGTTTCGGTTGGTCAATAAAAGTGTCTTTTGTCAAGATAGAAGTTATTAATAAGCGTCCCCCTGCATATATAGTTCCTACATTTCATAAGGTTATGTCCCTAGTCAATAATTTAACGTTAGAAGAATATAAAAGCATATAAACAACCTAACATACCTGCAAGGTAATTAATCACAACAGACACCATGTAGTTCTCTTCACGTATTGTTGTGCTTAATTTAAAATTATAAAATTTGAACCTTTATTTATTACATGATTATGTCCAGATAATCCACACACCTTATTAGATTAAGGTATCAAAATCATCCCCTCTACAAGGGGAAAATGAATCATAAGTCCATATTATATATACTTATCACCAAATCGCATTGAATTTGAACTTCTCCTACTGATGTATCAACATAGTTTAGAATAATCATGTGACTAACTCACAAATAATTTCTAGCTACATCCATATTATATCATATCCATAGTGAAGTGCAACTATGAAGCTGATTTAGGGCTAACATACAAAAAAGACCCCAGGTTCAGAATTTATGCCTCATAAATACCAAACCATAGTCAATCCAATATTCCTACAAGACCAATCTCCTTTTTATAATTCTTGTTCATGTAAGATAAAATAAATTGAATATAAAGCATGATGTTAAAAACAACAGTATTGTTATGCATGCATCCTAGGGTTTTGAAATTAAGTTGAATGAGATTTGCTAACTACTTGGTTAGGTTTTTTTGTAGGGATTGGTTTTCTTTATCTCGCAGTTAAGCAAGGTTCTTCTACTTTTGGAAAAAATCTACTATTATGGTCTCCAAAGGAGGAGGAACAAGAAATCCCTCCTCTTTTGCATCCAAACACAATCACTCAGAACAAGCGTGCTAGCAAAGGATGGAGAATTATTATGAATCTGGAAGGGAAAGGAAAGGGAGGTGTGGGGACTTGAAACTAGTTGGACAACTCTTTGGGTGAATAAAGATAAAATAGAAAAACTCATAAGGAAGGGTTAGAACTAGGATAATGCATTTCCAAAATTAATGTAATTCCCAAATACCATATTACCTCACCAAGAATCAAACAAAGAATTCAATATTTGAAGGATAATCCCATAATATGCAAGTTCATTAGCCTTTGGCCATAATAGAAATCTCTCACAAGGTGAATTCGTGATAAATTGAAATTTAAGGAACACTGAGACCTACATCTAGGATTGAAGGGATTTTTTCACGATAATATTTTCCAATATAGAAGATCAAAATAGAATATTTGAAGGTGGACCATACTTCTTCAATTTGGTGGGTCTCTACATCCAATTTTAGATAGAGAAATTTATCCCAAAGAATGAATATTTCATAGCAGCATTGGTTTGGATTAGACTTTACTTCCTTCCCCAAGAGTACTAGGGGCATGAAAATTTGGAAGGAATGGGTAACTCATTGGGATATTTTGTCAAATTTTATGAAGCTACTAATGTAGGAAAATACACTTCCCATCCTAGGATATGTGTCTACATGAACATATCCAAGGCCCTCCAAGAATCTATTGGTCTAACTCACAAAGATGATGAGTGCATCCAAACAATATATTATGAGCATGTGTCATTTAGATTTCGCAAATTTCATGAGAATCAACACTTGTTTATAAATTGTCATCTAAATGTGATGCCTATAACCTCAAAGAAAGAAGTCAGCAAGGATGAGGAAGGATTCATGAGGGTTAATGCAAGGATAAATATAAAAGGAAACAAGGAACATAAGAACAACCAAAACAAGAGGACAAATCAAACAACTTTGCATCTTTGACCCAACTACCAAAAAATGTCATAGATCCTCCAGAGAACCAACCCTCTCAGTTGCAGCCAATAATTGGGGAGGAAATACAAATACATGTAAGAGATAATAGTGAAGTGAGGGATACAGTAAGACACAAAAGGACAAGCCTCACATCCACAATAGAAAGTCTCTAGAGAGTGTTGGTGCAAAATAAATAAGACCAGATTTATTGCGTAGGTGCCAAAAAGGTCCCCACTGTAGTCTAGTGTGATGGCATATTCAATCCCCTAAAGGAGGAGGTCTCACTTGAATCAATTCCTAGACCTGTTTATGACAAGGAGAGTGAACCAAAAATCTAGACTAGAAGATAATGTATTCACTACATCATTCCATGACATGCATTCACCATATATTCATATACATTCATATATAATTACGCAAATGGCATAAAGAAAATAATAGAGATAGAACATGTATTCATACTAAACACAAAAATTTTGGGGCCCAATAAATATTCATTTCTATTAATCTCCTGGTCCTCATTACAACTCATAGAATAAGCTCTATGGCCATCATTCTTAGTATGTGGAATGACATGTCATAGAACTTGATACATTGACAAAACCCATAATCCCATGACCCATACACAAAACCCTAAACACATATTATGTTGAGGTCTTGTTTGAAACTTACTGCTTGTTCAATACTCTTACCACTCGATGATATCTTGGTTCCTTCATGCTTTCCGCTTGTATAGTGGCAGGAGTGGACCTGGTATGGTTGTAATCTTTGGTGATGTCCACCTTGATCTTAGTGTAATCTTCTACGACTATGGTCCATCCAAAAATGAAGGAGCTAATATTCTACGACTAAGGGACGATGGGTTGGTTGTTTCTGTAACATTTGTTTGATGTCATCCTCTTCCATCGAAGCATCTTCCAACAGTAACATTTCTTCTGTGTATCCTAATTGTTGTGGTGAGTTTTCCTACTTTCTGCCATCGTCACTATACTGATAGGCATATGCTCTAGCTTTTTAACCAATGTATCATCAATGATTTCTCCTAATCCTATCAGCAAAGGAGGAGCTTGGTGTTCTTTAGCTTGGCTACTCATCTAGCGCATCCATATTTCATGCCAAAGTACGACTCCTGGGATATCTTGGATTGATGGGATTGGGTTGTCCAAAATATCAATGATTGGGCCTTTCTTTTCCAATCCTAAGAATGATTCAAGAGTCTATTGTATAGAACCAAGGGCTTGTTCTGTGGGAATGGGAAGGGGGCTGACTTCATTTGCACAAAAAAGAGTGGAAGATCAAGGAGGGGATTGGGGACAGTAGGAGACAATAGTATTAGAAGGGGAATGGTGATAGCAGGAGGTTTGGTTGTGATGGGTTTGACAATGCAAGAGTACTTTGGGGTAGTCAAGAGGGTGAGGGATTCTTTCATCACTTTTGCAAGGATCAATGTGGTGTCATAAAGGTTTTCTAGTGCTTGTAGAATGGGAATGGGAGTGAATGTTGGTAGTGGGAGCAGGGTTGTGGTTGGACGATTAGAAAAAGAGCTTGCAAGCACAGTATCCACCTTGCACTTTTATCCAACTATGAATAATGAAGTGGGTAAGATGATGGAGTACATTTTGGTTTCTTCGTGGTGGTGTTTCCCACCAACTGATGACTTATTTTCAAAATGTTGTAGGAGAAGGGAAGTAGGGAAGTTCCTTTTCCTTGAATTGTTTCGGCTCAACTCCTCATGGGTGCAAGAAGTCATGACATAATCCGATGAAAAACAATATTTTTGAGGTATAATTGTTGAGAATTTGTCATAGAATCTGGTAGTGGCAGTGGACACCATGTCGTTTTACCACTAGCTAAATGCATTATCAATGAAAGTCATGTTGATGTCATTGTGGTGACTCTTCCATGGGTAGAAGCATTGGGATTCAACTTGTTGATATATAGGGAGTGGAAATTCATGCTCCTTTGGAGGATTCCATTTCCACATCACAAAGACCACCAATAAGTACTCAAATATGAAATACCCTCCAAATGTTCAAGTGCATCTACGTAGGCCTAGAACATCTCGTCCTTGAGTTCTTTACACCAATTTAGTTGGACGCCTTGGATGCAAAGTTTCGCTATGGAGATTGTATCAAGGATGCATTCTCCCTTTATATATTTCCTCATCACTCTACTAGACATGATCTGGTGGGAAAGAAATAAAATTAACAACACAAAGTTTGTTGATTAAAAATGTATATAAAAGAAAATTTATGTTGCATGTTTAAAAAATTAAAAATAAATAAAAATAAATTCAATTACGTAAATATCACATTTTCTTAACAAAGAAGAAACCCTTTACCTCTTGGCATAGATTCCATCATGAAACAGATGTGGTTGTACTAGAGGCTAAATTAAGTTGCATATGTGGTTGTAGCAAAGCTATATTAAGTAATGGTTGGAGCAAACAATGGATTGAGGTTTTGTAACCGTGTGAATGAAATAAGGATAATGATACAAATAAAAGTTAATGACTTCAATCAATGCTTGAATTCTTGATTAAAGTATAGAACCTAATCGAGGGTTTAGTTAACCATCACCTAGACTTCGATCAAGGGTTTGTTGGATAGAAAAAAACCATTGATCAGGTATTTTTTAAATACTCTATCAAGATCTTAAAAACTCTATAGAGACTTGAAAATTATCTCAATTAAAGATTTGCACATATTATTTTCACATATAAGTATTGCCAAAAAAGTGACATGAATTCATAAATGCATCTAAATTATTTTTATATTATATATTATATTGTTCAAAAGAATTTTTAATAATTTATTTTAGATAATAACTTTAAAATATATTTTTTTGAAAATGTATGTTACTCAAAGCTAGTGTATTTGAACTATTGGCTAAAAAATTATAACAAAAGGGCATTTAAACCGTCAAAATCACTTAGAAATCGTACTCAGCCTAGGCTACAACAACCCTTAACATGGTTGGACTTTTAGCTAGATTAAATCCAGGTTACCCTCCTAACAAGACCCACAACTTAACCAAATAAAATAACAAAAATTGACTTTATAATACCTTTTGTTATAAACTCATCAAATTTTGTATTAATTTTTGTTTGAAATATTGACCATAATTATAAAAAATTAAAATTAATTTTTTACTAAACAATATCACCCTCTTATCAGATTTTTCTTTTCATCGTCATTTGCATTTATTTCGTTTGTTTTTCTTGTAAAATTTTCTTATGGTTTATCATATTCTATAATATATTTCTTTTGTTTGGACCTATTTGCTTTATTAATTATTATTCATGGAGAAGTAGTAGTTCTATTGGATCATATTTTCTAATATATTTCTTTTGTTGGGACCTATTCGCTTTATTAATTATTTTCATGGAGAAGTAGTAGTTCTAGTGGATCAATGAGGTGAATGTGGGTTACACTAATCTCTTATAAAAATGAATTAAATATTCATGTATTCAATTATAGGTTGTGTGGTTGTCCATTCTGAATAATTGTAAATAATGTGTACCATGAAATTAATATTGCTTTTGACTCAAGAAACGACAATTATTTTCCATTTATTATGCCACATGCAATGAATATTGCCTTTGTTTATTTTGTTGGATAGACACAACGAATCCACATATGGAAAGGGATGACTATGGGCCTTGACATGCTTTTATGAATACATTCCATTAATAAAAATTATATTTATATTTTTAGAATTATGCATTAAATATATTTTTATTTTTTTCTTTCCATTATTAATTTTATATATTTAAAAATTATCATTTATATTATGTTTATATATTTAAAAATTATCATTTATATTATGTTTATATATTTAAAAATTATCATTTATATTATGTTTATATTTTTTAATATGTATAAGTTTAAAATAATAACATATTACTTTATTTTATATTAGATTATAGACATCCTTTAATCTCATTATCAAAATGAGTTAACTTAATCACATATTACTTTATTTTATATCATATTTTAATATCACATTATAAACATAGTTTAAAGTCTTCAAAATTCCATATAAATATCTTTTATAATTTTATATCATTTTACCATGAAAAGTATTTTTATCTTGCATGTATAAGAATTATGCAAAGGAACTTTGTGTTGCACATCAAGTGGTTTAACCCTATAAAGTGGTTTGACCCTATACCGTATAAACGTTAATGAATTCTATGACTATTTTAAATACGAGGTTAATGTGGCTTAACACTGCAATACTCGCTGGGGAGGTAGGTGTGGGAGGGGTCATTTTTTACTCTGGTGGAAAAATCGTGAAATATTTTGCTTGGGGTCTTGGAATCAAGGCGAACAATGAGGCAGAATGGATGGCGCTCCTTCATGGCCTAGAAATGATAGATTGGGGACCCATTCCGAACCTTCTTGTCTTTGGCGATTCTTGTCAAGTCATTCTAAAGATGCACTCGGACTACTCTAAAGGATCCATCAACTGCAAAAAACTCTATGACCGAATTTCCCTCCTAAATCTTCCTCCTCACACTTCGTTTTACCACATTATCAGAGGAAACAATGATCTAGCTGACCACTTAGAAAACAAAGGTGCCTCTTTGCCTCTAGGCACCATGACTTATAATGTACTTGGTGATGGGTTGAAGTTCATTCCCTAATCCCCCCACTCATTTTTATGAACCTTTCCAATTCCATCTCGAAGGGTTGAGACACCCCTCTCTTGCCCTCGTTTCACGTGCTCTCCTCTGTCCGCACCAATGGATTTTCTGTAGACAAGTGGCCTCCTCCTCTGCCCGGCCATAACTCCCCGCCCTTCATTTATGTGTGAGCCAACATTACTTTGGTAGACTGCACAAGCGACATGGACCATCGCCTTAAGTTGGATGCCTCCCTCCGTCCGTCTTATTTGCATTTTGGCTCTATTGAAGGAGGCTCTTGAAGTCGCCATTACCCAAGCTTATCCCTTTGCAAGACTAATTTCCAGGCCTTTCAAGACGGATAGGTTATCTTTCCATGGTGAACAAAGGCACATGTACTGGGTATTATTTTCTCAAGGCAGGGTAGGATAACCTCAAAAAACATATGCGCAGACTTTCTAACTTTGCGGCAATGGGCGTTGAAGACAACAGAAACATGGAATCGAATGTCAAGCACTTGGTGTCTAATGTATATATCCAACAAGAATGGATGCCAAGATTCCCACATCGATGACCATGCCAAGAATGGATGGGAACGGTGGACATCATCAAGGATGAAGTGATGAAGCTCGCTCAGATGAACCAGTGCAGACACTTCCAGGACTCCCCTAGTGAAGAAACTCATCCCATGGAATATATTTCAGTGACCCCCAACCTGTTGGGTTTTCAAGAAAACCAAAATAATTTCCTATGTCTCCTCTATGTTTTTTTGTATATTTCTAAACCAGTTGTTTGTTCATATTTACTCCTCCTTAGTTACAGTCAATAGCCAGAACTTCTTCGCAGACTTTATCAGGATGCCAACTCAGTTGGTATTTTTTGTAGACCTCTTCTTTCAGCTCTTTTTTCCCAGAATTATGTTTTCTTTGTACTGAATAACTGTGCACAACCCTTTTAATATATGTATTTTTATTGTTTCTGTTTAAAAAAACACTATAACAGACAACTAATCATGGGTATATATATGTGCGTGTGTGTGTAAGTAAAAGAGAGAGAGAGAGAGATGTGTGTGTGTGTGTGTGTGTGTGTGTGTGTGTGTGTGTGTGTGTGTGTGTGTGAGAGAGAGAGAGAGAGAGAGAGAGAGAGAGATGTATGTGTGTGGTTGGAATGTCTTTGTGAGGTAGTCACTTAGTCTTGGATATTTTGATAAATTAAGTTAATCAAATTATTTTTTAAGGATGTAAGATGGTGTTGAAATTTGAAAAAATAAAATATAGAAATAACAAAATAATAATAATAAAATAGTAAGTATTATTTGCATGAACAATTATATAAATATAGTAAGATTTTTCATAATTTTAAAGTAAGTTGGTAATTTTATTGTCATGTTATATGGAAACTAGTTTCTTATATTGTTAAGTAGGATAACTTTTGTTTATTCTTTTTTTTTAACACTGTGGGGAATCTGTAACTGGTTAGGATTACATGGGCTAGACCTAGGTAGGTATAGGCCTTGCAAAGAGGTAATTCCACTTGGGTGTGTGCACAATAATGTTGACATTTATACACATGCTATCCGAATATAGCACAAAAATAAATAACCATTTGTGCATTAGTTGAGCACATATTTAAATTCTAACTAATTTTTAGTACATTGTGATGAAGGAGGTTTATCCTCAACTTTATATTACATACTATATTCTTCTTACATTGGTAATGAGCTCTCCATAATTCGAGGATGTAGGACTGTCATATCACCCACCTCAACTCAACTATAATTCCATCTATAACCAATTAGTGTTGGAATTGGATAGTATAATTTCACATTACAAGAGAATATTTTCATATGACTAAATGTTTCGATCTGTTGAGCATCCCATGCCACTAAGGAAGATCAATTGTTGCATGGATCCAATGTTAACTTGTGACTTGAGCATGAATATCAACTACTTGTATCACCGTGACTACACCTAATTGGCATGTCATGATTGAACCCAAGTTAGGCACCTTATGTAAGGTTTGTTGTTACACCAAAACCTGTAGGATGTTGATGAACATTTGAAACCAAGCGCAAGGCCCTATCATCAGGAGTGGTGGTTAGGCCACATGTTTATATTCCTAGAGGTGTGGCGGTTATACTATGTGGTTGTACCGACACTCCAACCCCCCCCCCCCCTCCGGCGTAACTCGGGGGACTTAAACCTGAGACCTTAGCTCTAATACCATGTAAGGTTTGTCATTACACCAAAACCTTCAGATGTTGATGAACATTTGAAACCAAGCACAAGGCCCTATCATCAGGAGTGGCGATTAGGCCACATTTTTATATTCCCAGAGGTGTGACGGTTATACCATGTAGTTGTACCAATACTCCAACACCTTAAACAGTGTCAATGGTTGAATTCCCATTTTACCAAAGGTGATGTTACACCATCACCATCAAACCATTGACAATGCTACACCATTGCTTCTCTAGAACCAACAATACTTGAACAATCAACTGGCCAACATGATCCTATGTTATCAACCATCTAGGCCAACACATGATAGTCCATGAAGATCATGTTTGTACTTTGACATCTATTCACATACCTTTAATACACTCGTCAACATTATTTCCTTGCCATGGATAACACACAATACATCACATTACGAAACTACAATGTCGACCTTCATCAAAGCTTATAGCACCTCATTAGCCATCTGCTCTACTTGGCTACACACCCTTGGTCCTCCTAGCTTATGCACTAGTACACCATCCTTACCATCTTACAACTACCACCTATGAGTTGGTTACCAAGGCTACCAAACATATAGACTCACCATGCACCCTTATCCAAGTTTTCTTGATGTGCCTCTCGTCATGCCATGAAATGAACAAAGTTAATTTCTCAAATTTGAACATAGTTCATTTATTGAATATCCAATATGAAGAAGGATATAAGTAAACAAATATCCATTTAAGATTGTTATAAATACATTTAATGATGAATAGATGATAGATATGATTACAATGCCAAGGGATGGTTTACTTATATAAGCATTGTTTTGTCACCATGGTTGATTGGTCACCTCTTTTCGTTACGTCATGCCTTTTAATTAAGATGTATATTTTCATTTATTAGTATTAATAATTATTGTTTTTATGTTCGCAACCTTTCCTACCCCTTTAGAATGCTTTATCCTCAAAGCATATTTAAGGAAACTATTTTATATCTTGTTGTCATTCTTAATGTTTTCCCATGACCCTCTATACTTGTTTTTATGGTAGTTGATGATACAAAACAATATGATCTTCTAAGTACTCTTATACCCAATGAAATGAACAAAATTCATTTCTTGAATCTAAACATAATTCATTTTTCTAATATCCAATATGATAGTAAAATTATCCATATGAAATTGTATTAAACATGTTTAATAATAAGTAGAAATGATTGCAATGCCAAGGGGCGGTATGCTTATATATTCATTGATTTGCCACCATGGTTAATAATTCACCTGTTCATTAATAGGTGTCTTTTAATTTATTATTATTAATCATTATTTATTATTTTTATTTATGTCTGTTTGTGTGTTCAATACAAACCACTACTAGTGGCACCTCAAGGAGGGTTCTTACATTCTTACTCACTTCAATTGTTGATCTCCTCATCAACATGACTCCATCAACTCTTCCAATGAAATGGGTGTTGGTAGTTGAGATACACTTCTACAACTTGAATGTGCATTTGATACCATTTGTCATGGGGATAGACTTTTAGTTTGGTTTGACTGTCCCATACCATTCAAAAATCCTAGTTACCACATGGCACCAACAGGACCTTGCTAATTGGACATGACCATCAACCACTTGTATAATCCAAACTATGTCTAATTAACATGTCTTGATTGAACCCAGTTATCTAAGCACCTTAAATTGAGTGGAATATTGAGTGCTTACTTCACTATAGGCAATGCTAAACCATCATCAACCAACCATAGACACTACTACACCATTTTATCCCCCACGAAAAAAATACTTGAACTACCTAATATGAGATTGTGGTGTCATCCATCTAGGACAACACATGACATTCCTAAAATATCATGTCCCTACTTCACTAAGCATGCACATACCTTTAGTACACCCATCAACACTATTTCCATCAACACTATTTCCTTGCTACATATAACACACAATCTATCACATCGTTCTCTACCAAAAGCTTGCTATGTAGCATCTTGTCATTTGTCCACTTTGGTCTTTCTAGCCTACATATTAATACACTGTCCTGACCATCTTGTATCTCTCACATGCAAAAGTATCAAACATGTAATGCATCCTTAACCAACTTTGTTTGACATGCTTTGAATCATACCCAGCCTAGGATCCTTACACTATGTGTAGGTTAAGATTTGAGAAAATCTAAGCTCCATCATAGTCTTAGATGTGGATTGACATCTTCCTAATATAAACATGCGTTTTCAAATAAAGTAATGAGCGCGATGGGAAAGAGCATCTTCAACATAATCGGCTAGCAAAGTGGGATCTGACGAGGAAATCCTTATCTTTGGTAGGCGGGCAGGACTACAATGTATTCTTAATCTTCCCGTTCTCACTCCACAACAACAAAATCTGTGAAAAATGGCGAGAACACTCGTTTATACAGTTACGTTTTTCTTGGCTGTAGCAGTTATTGTGTCTTGTAGCGCAAGGGAATATGAACGTATGATTCATTCATTCTCTCCGTGTTTGTAATCTTTCTTTACTAATGGTGTGGATTGTAGATTGCCGTATAAAACTCATTGAGCTATGTTTCAGTAGTAGTAAATAGTGGAATTTTTTCATCAGTAGTTTAGGTTAGATTTTGAGAGAAGAAGCTTCTTTGCTATTTAAAACTGGAAACCCTAATAGTAACATGTGATAATCCATTCATTCCAATTCTTCAATCACGATGATAAAAATATATTACTATCGAAAGAAGAAGAAGAACAGTAGAAATTCAACTTCAAAGAGAGACTTGGCTAAAAGTATATGATTAGAAGAGTGATCCATTGGTTATAATATGGACTGATGAATTCTTTTTTTTTTCTGTTTGATTTCGAGAACAGAAGCTATTAAGGAACGTGAATTATATGGGGAGACTCAGGTTGTAAAGTAAAGTTTCAGATTATATAGTGTTAAATTAAGCGGAACGATCTGTTGAAGAACTGAATGGTTTTTGTTGTTATTAATTACTTTACAGGTATTTGCAAAATCTGAGAAAGTCGCTGAGAATGAAAAAGGATTTCGGAACACAGCTAGTCCAACAAAGCCTGAAGGTGAAGGTGTTAAATTCCACTTCGATTATACAGATCCGGGAGCAAATACAGATCCCCATAGCTCATCCCCAACTCCTCCTCTTTAAAACAGAGGAGAAAGCTCCATGAATATATCAGACTGATTGCATCTGGAGTTCGTAGAGAATTCTGTAATTAGATGTGGCGACTATCATGTGTGTAATTTTCATTATGAGGAGGATTCTCAACTATCTTTAAAACTGAGATAAACTGTGATCTTATTATCATTCGTTTCCAATCTTGTTAAGATCATTCCTTCCAGTCTTGCTATTTAAATTTTGTTTATGTCACTTTCTTTGGGGATTTGTGTAAGGATGAATTTCATATTCATAGATGCAATATATGTTTATATTTTTGTACTTTTCATTTGAATAACATATAATATATTGTAATGTTGGACTGACCCCAGCATTAAATATAATGGATCCCACCATGGGTACAAGGGACTAACTACCTCCTCAAAGTTATCAAATTAGTTTATAGATGGTTTAGAGCTTTGCCTAGATTCAGTTCTCTCAAAATTTATATATATATATAATTTTCAAACATTAATTCATTACATATTTCTACTCGTCTACCTAGTTCATTGATTAGTAGAATGTCATGGGGATACAACTTAAATATAGGGAGAAAATATATTATGCGTTGTTTTTTAGAGTGATAAGATTACATTATATATATGGTTTTAAATTGAGTTTATTTTTATTTAATTTAATTTTAATATTTATTAAAAAAATATATATATGTTTTTAAATATATTATAAAATAGAACTATTTTAAAAATAATATTTTATGTGTTGGATTATGAAAATATTTTAGAAAATGTATAAGTCTAAACTAAATAATGAAAATAATTTTAAAACAAAAGAACAATAATGGTTAACTTATCATTCACAAAATTTAAACAATAATGTTTAATTTATCATTCACAAAATTTAAAGTTAAATAATGTTTGTATGAGGTTGAACCCTGATAACAATGAAGTAACATCTTACAATGGGCTTTACACAATTTGGAAGCAATAAGTAATAAGTAAAGAGTTTTTAGTGTGGTATTGATTCAATTTGTTGGCATGCAGTTTTGGGGTAAGATAGTTGCGCAATGTTACGGATGTTACGTAAGGTAGAAAATGGCACGCAAGTTGAATTAGCTATATTTTATGTATTTTGGTCATATTTTGTAGATTTGGACCGCATTATGTGGATTGTGGTCATTATTTTGTAGATTTTGTTAAGAAGTAGTTAAGAAGTTGGTTAAGTGGACCACCAATGTAAAGGCGCAAACCTATAAATAAATGTAGAATTGCAAGTGTTAGGTCTGCTTTGACTTGGGTTTTTTCTTCTTGGAGCTTTTTGGATTCTTAAAAGACTGAAGGACTTCTTTGATCTATGTATGTGAGTTGAAGAATTGTTTTGGAGAACCTATGTTTTGCTGCGAAGGTTAATATGACATTATGAAGATTGAGCAAAACCATTGTGTCTTTTTCTATCTTCATATTTTCATGTTTTCTGCAATCCAAATGTGAATGCAATGTGTATCTATGCATGATGTGATGCTTCTCTGCTATGAATAATGATGTACTGTGAGATCTATTTATGCTTACATGTATCTATTGCGATCTAAGTATGATGATCTGATCCACTGAATGATGATATGATTATGTTAATGCATAATCTGAATAATTAGATCTATTGGATAATGTTGCGCTGAGTTGATAAGTAGATGCACGGTCCTCTTTCATACTGTGAAAACTTGGTTTCGAAAGTTCTCCCTCGAACATCTCGGGTGAGACTTCATCTTCTCTGCAGATGTTGTCGGATGGGGTAAACCTTGTCTGGGTCAGTGCTCAGGGAGATTGCGATGGTTTGGGTGTCGACAGAGAGCGAACCCTTATCAATTGGTTTTGTGTCAACAAATGGTTCCATTGCTGGGACCCTAATACGAAGGGAGGGAGGACATGTTGTGGCATCCGATGAGACTGAAAATCCGAGATTGGTTTGACCAAAAGCCAAGGGATTTTGCTAAGAAAGAGAATCAAAACCATGGACTGGCGACGGATCAATGGCTAGAAAAGTACCTACATTCTGGTCTACACGAGTACTTTTTCTCTGAGTTTTCAATCATCTATATGAGTGGTTGGTGCGACTGACATATCGAAAAATAAATTTCCAAGGAGGTCAACAAACTGGCTGGACCCCAGAACCAATCCAACAGCTGCAGGAGGTAGACAACAAAGCATCAAGGGATGTAGCAGGCTCTTCACCCTCACTACATGCAAAATCACCTCCCTTCTGCCAATGGGACGGAAGGGTAGAGTTCGTGAATGGGAAGCTACAACAAAAACAATATTAGTAACAAAAAATCTATAAACAAATATGATTAAACTAAGCAAACAAAAAACGTGACAAGTATACCTTCTTCTTCTTTTTTTAAATGGGCCACCGTGCCCCAAACTTTGAAATGGGTTGCCTCTCCACAGGTTGGTTAGTACGGAGGATGCCTCTACATACCGGATGGGAGATGGTGGGACTATGGAATGATTGGGAAAATGATGTGAGTACCTTGAGAATAATGGTTTCTCACCATACTCACGAAATAGAATAATGGAAGAAGAAATAGAGCCAATCTTGTGATGGAGACCTCCAAACTATTTTATAGGTTTTTTTGTCATTTTCTCTCTTTTAGGGTTTTGGAACCCTATTTAGGGTTTTAATCCATTTTGTGGGTTTTTAAGCCCCTTTTTGTGTTTTTATCCCTTTTGGGGGTTTTTAGCCCTTTTGTGAGTTTTATCCCTTGTGTGAGCTTTTTATCTCTTTTATGAGATTTTTTGGCCATTTTTGAGAGAGAATGAAGGTAAACCATAGTTGTGAAGGTCAAGGGTAAGGAAAAATGGTAGGAAAATGATGTATGTATGTGGTTTAGACCATATAGAGCTAGGTGAGAAATTTTTGGTGTTAATATATTTCCCCCTGATGTGTGAGGGCATGATCTCATCGTATGGTCAAGAGACATCATAGGATCATGGGGATAGTGGAGAGACCTCTGAAAAAGTGGCGCTTCCTCGTTCGAACCACAGTGGATTTTGGTTTTTGTATTAATATTGGTTCCCAACAATGGGTGAGATACAAAGAATGTGTGACATATATATGGACAAGGCAGGCATACCCATGCTCGTAACAATGTCAAAAGAATAAATAATGGGATCAAGGCTCAAAAATATGGGAGCCGATCAATACGTATACAGCTGATGTTACATTATGGTGGCCTCAATGAGAGGTTAAATATCCTGCTGATCTAAAAAAATAATACATAGGAATAATGGCATTCTCTTGGACTGCAATATCTTCATAACCGATGCTCTGCTGAATTTGGAAGTGTATATAGTTGAAGGGATTCCATGACGGGAAGTTAGAATCTCTGTGGTACAATATGATACATCAATACTAGAGCTACATAGAAGCATGAATTTGGGGCTTCTAAACATTGTTTCCAACGCAACCCGAAAATCACACGGGACATGAACCTATCTGGGTCCCATAATAGACTCACCAATTTGCTAGAGTCAAGTGATAACCAGGGCCTTTGACCAAATACGGAAAGAACCAATACCCCATATGAATCTCAACAGTGTAATGATGTAGTTGGAGTTGAGCACGTGAAAAACAACCACCCCGAGAGGCATTAATGACTCCTCTCAAGTGGTCCAAGGAACTCATCAATAAGGTGAATGAAATCAGGATACATGGACCTCTAGGTCTATCCTCTATAATAGATGTGTTGATGTCGACAAAGGGAGACCTGCAACTAATCAAGGCAACAATGTTTCCTTGACGAGAAGCATGAGGGGGAATAATCAAAGGTGTGGGACAATCTAGGGACTGGCACACAGAATGGGGGGGAATAGGGGTAGGGGAGTACGGGGGACTCAAACTTTCTTTGTTCAGAGTATGGCGGCAGGGCTAACCTAGAAGCAAATGAAACTAACTCAGGATATGGATCATAGCTGTAATACCGGGAATGTAACTGCAAATGGGAAATACTGAGGAAGGTAATCGGAATATGAATACTCAAGGGATCCAAGGAAGACTCATCGCAGAATACTCTGAACAAAGGTGACCCAATTGGGGTAAACTGCTAAACTATAATATAGAGTGGTGTAGAAAGACACCGTTATGACATGTTCTCGTGGATTTTAACAAGCCTGAGAAACTAAGTGCTCGATGGTGTTTTCATTTTTAGAGAGTCTAAAAACAGGAAGAAGACTCCGGTATGGTATTTTTTTCGTATGTAGTCTCCTGAGTCTAAAAAAGGATAAAAGTATGTGCACGAGAGCTCTCCCAACCTTTGGGGAAGGAAGACTTCTTTCCTTTATAGTCCAATTAGGCCGGAAAAGGATAAACTTACACTGATAGGATGGTTATTCAAATACTTTTATGAGCATGAACGAAACCAAGTTTGCTCGACAATCTTTTCTTGATGAGAAGGCTGGAAAAGAGCTTAAACACAACCCATGATGATATTTTTCATGGAGTTCGGTCCCAATGCCCGATAAAGCATAAAAAGATGCAAAGGGAAATGTTCCTGTCTTGAGTGTGTCGAGGTGGTCCTTTTCTTATGATAGTCTACATAATCCCAAAAGGGAGGTAAACAAGGTTATATATACACCCTTTCAAATACTTTAACGAGCGTGAAAGGAAGCAAGCGTGCTTGAAAATATTTTTCATTCTTTTAAGAGTCAAAAAAGAGCTTAACAGAAACTCCATATTGGTCAATCAAGCAAGGGGAAAGTATTCAATATATGGAAATAGGTTATGTTGTGAACATAGCTGATAGGCATATAATGCGAAACACTAATGGGGCCCCCTTGCGGGACGATGGATGGCGGTAAAAAATGGTTGATTCTGTAGTATGGATAGAGCGAATGGCTTGTGAACATGCCAATACATACAAGGGGAGATTCACATGATGGCATGCAAATCGAGGTGAATTCCAGGAAATGGCCTAGAAAATCATAGTGAGAGCACGAAACAAGGGTTTCGTAAAAAGACAAAGGACGAAAAACAGAACCTGGTGGTGCAAACGACGTCTCAAATGGACTCCAAATGAATCTGACTAGCAGCTAGTGATGATGCCCCTGGTGCAATGGTGCACAGGAAAAAACTAGACCATATGGAGGCCTATGGGTACAGAGCTATAGATGCCCTTTCAAATACTTTAATGAGTGTGAAAGGAAGCAAGCATGATTAGAAATACTTTCATTCTTTTAAGAGTCCAAAAAGAGCTTAACAGAAACTCCATAATGGTCAATCAAGCAAGGGGGAAGTGTTCGATATATGGAAAGAGGTTATGTTGTGAACATAGTTGATGGGAATAAAATACGGAACACTAATGGGGCCCCCTTGCGGGACGATGGATGGTGGTAAAAAGTGGTTGATTATGCAGTATGGATAGAGAGAATGGCTCGTGAACATGCCAATACATACAATAGGAGATTCACGTGATGGCATGCAAATCGAGGTGAATTCCAGGAAATGTGTTACATCGTATCCGGTGTGATGTACCATCCGTATCCGGGTTAAGATATCCTATATCCGGGTTTAGGGAGGAAGATGTTCCATATTCGTAATAATAATATGTAAATATATAATAATTAAAAGGATGAAAAATTACAATGGATATGGATGCCTTAAATATGGCTTGGGCATTACATATTGAAGAGAAACCTCTCTTCATAAACTATATTTTAATACTATTAATTACTATTAGTAGTAGTTTCCTATTTATTACTATTTTATTGTTGTAACATTGTCTTCCCCTTGGGAAAGATTTGTCCTCAAAGCTAAGTTTTCCCATGTCGTCTTTTATTCTGGCTCTGTGTCGCACTGATGACTTGAGAGATGTGATTTTGATTACAACCATTGCTTCATTTTGTTTATTTTTTCTTGGTGTTTGCATTAAGTATGAACTTGGTGAAGTTTTGTTTACGCTTTTTCCACTTGTGTGATTACTTATTTTTAAGTACATTGTCGTCAATTGAACCTACTCGACATACATGACGAACTTAACTATTTTCGTGTTATTATTCCCAACATATTTTGTGTCGGTTCTCTTGAATGGGCTCTTTGTGCTTATAATGCTCCTAAGAACATCAGTCTTATCTTGTGTCTGATAGATGTTATAGTTTTTTTCCTTGATGTTCTTTATAGAAGTCCTTGTGATGACATATGTACTTCGTGCGTTTGTTATTGTGATATCATTGTCAATGCATTGGTCATCATTATTGTTTGTAACATCGGTTTGTCTCTTATCACAATCTCGGTCAGGATCATCTTTCTCCTTGTTAATTATTTCGTTGTCATTTTCTTCATTACTAGGGTATGTTATATCTTTGTCTAGCACAATATCTTGATTGATGCCATTACTCTCATCGGAAATGACATAATAGTCTATTGTATCTTCATCCTTTACATTTGCTTGGGTGGTTTGTTCTACACAATTTTCACATTCATCTTCATTTTCTTTAAACGTTTTGTCAATAGATTTCTTTATTTCATTTATATCCTTAAGTATTTTGTCAAGGATATTTATGAATTCATCACTATAAGATTCCATGGATGTTGTACAAGGTACTTTTGGGCTTATAGGTAAGAAGGTTTTTATTATATTTAATAATAATAATATTTTTTATTTTTATTTTTCAAAATGAGAAGGATACAGGAAAGATTTTTAAATGGAGTTGGAAAGAAATACCATGAGATGGTTTTGATTTTTCTTTTCTTTTTTTACTTTCTTTTTCCTTTCTTTTGTTTTTACTTTTTTTTATTTTATCTCTTTCTTTTATTTTCTTTACCTTTTTTTCTTTTCTTTTTTTTAGCGTTTTTTTTGTCTTTTCTTTTTTGGACAAGGTCCTATATATTAGGGAAACCCTAGAATAAGGGTACAAGCTAAAAATCAAACAAGGTCTGAGAATTAAGGCCAAAGGCCCAAATCAACCAAATGAGGCTCTGATACCAATGTTACATTGTATCCAGTGTGATGTACCATCCGTATCCGTGTTAAGCTAGCCTATATCTGGGTTTAGGGAGGAAGATGTTCCATATTCATAATAATAATATGTAAATATATAATAATTAAATGGATGATAAATTACAATGGATATGGATTCCTTAAATATGGCTTGGGCATCACATATTGAAGAGAAACCTCTCTTCATAAACTATATTTTAATACTATTAATTATTATTAGTAATAGTTTCCTATTTATTACTATTTTATTGTTGTAACAAAATGGCCCAAAAAATCATAGTGATAGCACGAAACAAGGGTCTTGTAAAAAGACAGAGGATGAAAAACAGAACCTGGTGGTGCAAACGACGTCTCAAACAGACTCCAAATGACTCTTACTAGAAGCTAGTGATGATGCCCCTAGTGCAATGGTGCATGGGGAAAAACTAGACCATATGGAGGCCTATGGGTACGAAGCTAGCTCAACGTACAAGGTATGATTTTCTTAGCGGCACGTAAATTGATGTGACTCTAGGAAATGACCCAAAGAATCGGTAGGGAGGGAGGTAGTCTAGAAGATTGTTTCTTGGCCTAGGAGCTTTTTTGCATAATGGTGGCAACTCCCTATCCTTGTATAGGATGATCCATACATGGGCATGGAATACCCGGGAGATACAGAGAGGCCTCAACCTCTAAGGAAGGTCTTGGGACCGGACGGAATTCTATCATAGTGGTATCTAGATCATACATGCGACATACTACATGCATGTGCAAATGTGGAACCACACCCCCCAATGGGCTACCAGCGGCGCGAGGGCAGGGTGGATGTGTTAGATCCACCTTCTCATGTGAAAATGATGTTATGGATTTATACAATGGACTCACTGCAGCTAGACATGGAGAAAATACTGGAGAGGGTCACCAACTCGTGGTGAAAAGGATGCAAAACACAAAATAAAAACTATGCCCCAAGTGTTGCATGGTGAGTGACTCATGCATAGGACCTCCGGCAAAGGAAATTGGCCTTGCCTTGGAGACACTATAGTTGGAGAAAAGTAAATGGGGGAGGAATCTGGCATTCAATGGGAAGAACTGAATCCATGCCATCGGCTAAGTGAAATGGGGTAAAATCGATGGTGGTTTTAACGATCTCTCCATCATCGTGAAAGTGGTGTTGGGATAGATCAGGTGGATCTTCCATGGTCGAGGATGGGAAAGTACTACTGGAAGTAGAGATCATGTAAATGGTGGTGGTGTTCGAGGAGGAATCCAGAGGGTGAATTTCCTCGATGACGGTGATTTCAGACTCACGAGAGTAGTTCTGCTAGTCGCGAAGGAAGACCCAATACTCAGCCAAGTCTAGGAAATGGTGAGAATAATGGCCATACAATCCGCAAATTAAACATGCATGGTTTGTCCTCAAAGACTTGTTTTTAACTGCTAGCGGAGTTGAGATGATGACTACTGCAGTGTTGTTGGTTATATCCATAGCATCTATGTGTATGCGTAGGATAGGTATCTCTGGGTAGTTTTGAATCGCATGTCCATTGACATCGCACAAAGCACAAGGAGGAGTCAGACGAGGCTCAGTTGTTACTTTAGTGTCCTTACCCACAAGGAGGTGCAGGTTTGGGGATGGAAGGTGTCTTCAATGGGCCCATAGGAGGGCATGACCGTATCTCGATTGGTTGGGCTGGATTCAACACAACTTGAGGTATCGGAGGTGGGGGAGGTGGTTCAAGATACCACACCGGAATCCCCAATGTAAAATTAGGTAAATTTAGAGCAGCCATGATAAGCTTACTCACGATGTCGGATGGTGGGAATAGGAAGGGAATCGTATGGATTGGGAATGAACCCCAATAATTCCCGGGTGATAGCAGTTGGGGTTGCGGCTGATTTTGTGGTGCGGTCGGGATGGTACTGGATGAGAGAGTACACAAATATGCTGTGCCACTCAGTGTGGATGGAGGCAGTAAATACTGGAAGGTGGTGTTCATAAGCGTTTCGGTGAACAATCCCGAGCCCACAGCAGATAAGGAAGGGATGGACACGTTATTAATGGTCATATCGATGGTAGGAATGACATGTTCCAGTGTGGCTGGCCCCTATGGATCATAGTAAGTCAATTGGTCGACTGTCATGATCTTTCCATCATGGGGAAACATCATGAGTCGAAAGACGGTGGAGACCACGTCTCCCAGGGAATACATATAGCGACATCCAAGGAGGAGGTTATAATAAAATTGGGTGTTAATAACCCCGATGTCAATCAAAATCATTTTACTGGATACTAAAATAGGAACATTCAGAAGAATGCCCTTGGCCTTTGTAGAGCACCCATCGTAGGCATGGAGTGCGGTAGAGGATCGTTCAAGGTAGGGGACCCAATTTTCTGCGAGACAATAGTTGACATGACACAAGTAGTGCCCCTTCATCAACGATACATTGAAGTATGACCAAATTCCAAATTGAGACTAGAATTTGGAAGGTGATGGTGGATAGCATTCTAGGTTCTCCTTGATCCAGATCAAACTTGATCAACCTGGAGTCGGAGAGATCCAGGGAACCAAGTGTGGATAACAGCACTTTCCGCTATGTCGGGTAATTTTTGAGCATTTCTAGAGCGGACATGGCTGTAGGTGATTGGACCAAGTCATCAAAAATGTTATAATTTAAGGCATCTCGAGTAGTTGCGTTGTTGGATATACGTCGTATAGGGAACCGTGGACCTTTGGCCGCCCCATCTGTGGGGGCTGTATGATCCAGGAGGATATTGGTGGCCACCCACCTATTCCACTTGGACCCCCACCATTGTTTCTTTCATTTTTCCAGTTTCCTTAATTGTAGCACAATTTACTATTTTTGGCAGTTTTCGGGTCCTAAACTTCTAGAGCCGTTTTGAGGCCCTAAACGACATTTTTTCGGCATCGAATGGTCAGGAGAATATGAATCTATTTTGGATTTAATATTTGTCATTTATGTATTTAGTCCTTAAACATATATTTCTAACGATGTATCATGCGCATCAAACGGAGGTAGTATGCTAAAGTTACGGCCCCGAGAAATTGTTGTATCAAGTTACCCAATGGGGCCCACATTCTGGCATTTCACCTCCTAGGGTTAGGTTTTTGGATGTGTAGGGTTTCCATTATTTCTCAATAATATATAGGCCTTCGAGCCTCATTGTAACACAGAGTTCAGAGGCATGTATCCGCCACATCTCTTCTCATAGATAAGCTACCAGCATTATAGCTAGTTTATTTCCATTCTGTATGAAACCAGCTTTAGTTATTGATTAATGAAATGAATTGTTATTTCCACTGCATATTTGTTTCTATGGCTATTCGTGTATTCTATTGCGTTCCTACATAAATCTGGATCAGTGGTATCAAAGCAATCTTCTCTTTCTCGATCCTTCTTTCCATGTCCCCAACAAGGGCAGGGTATAAAGAGTTAGGGCTCGATCTGGTTGAACCTTTGCAAGATCAGCCTCACAAATCCTGACGGCCACCCATGGGGGACAAAAAGAAATACGAGGGCGCAGAAGATCCTATGAAAATGTTGCTCGAGGAGGCCCTTGAAAAACAAACAAACGTGATGATGGATAACTTTGCCCAGATCCTTCAATGACTTCCCATTGGCGACGCATCTGCATCTAGCGGCCACTCTGGAGGTGCAACCCCTTTTAAGGTAAAAGTAAACTTCGAAATTCCCATATTTGATGGACAAATAGATACAAACATCATAGATATATGGTTGAATCTATTAGAAGGATTTTTCTCGGTTCATGACTTTTTCGACCGGGAAAATATTACTTTTTCTCTACTCAAAGCCGCCCCCCATGTCAAAGACTGGTGGGAAACCTACTATGACAGAAAGGACGAGGAGGAACCCTCTCTATTCTCGACCGTACCCACTTGGAATTCTTTTTGAGATGCCATAAAAGGACAATATTATCCGGTGGACAACTATGAGGACAAGTACATACAATGGGCTACACTCCGACAGCAAAAAGATCAAGATGTGCATGAGTTGACGAATCTGTTCCATACCCTACGACCAAGTTGTGTATCAAATATTCAGAGAAACATTTGGTGTTGAAGTACAGCAGTTTCCTGCACATATACATTCAAGAGGAAATGGATTTCCTCGACATCTCTTTGCTTGGTATGGCATATTGGTATGCTGCCAAAATTGAGCAAAAATTCAAATAGAAAAAGTGAGACTTTGGATCTGCGAATCAGAAGCAAGGGAAAGGTGCCCCCAAACCGCAAAACCAAGGACACAGCCAAGGCATGGCAACTCAAGAAAACTTTCCAAAGCCGCAAGCAAAGAGAAATACTACAAAGCCGAAGAAGGAAGCAGGAAAGTGGTGCAAGTTCCATACAAGCCCCACTCACAACACAAGTTAGTGTCAGGCCAAGCAGTCACTGGTGGCCGAGATAAAGGCTTCTGAATAACATGCATACTCTGACACTAAATCAAAACCAGAGAATGGGAATGACAGAGGGAAGAAGATTACCGATGCAGAGCCCAATGCCACCGTTGCCACAATAAACATCCAAAAGGAAGAACCAGAAGATTCAGAGGAGGAGGAGCATATTTTCCACTCCCAGATGTGGGTACAGGGTTCCCCGCTATAGTTCATTATCGACAGTGGGAGCCAAAAGAACCTGATTTTAGTAGAGGTCATGAAGCGATTGGCTTTGCCGACCACAGCACACCCATAGCCATACACCATCGGGTGGATTCACCAAGGACGGGACCTCCACGTCAGCCAGCAGTGTCGCCTTCCCTACAACATCAAGCCCTTCACTAATGAGGTATTATGTGATATTGCTCCTCTTGATGTTTGTGATGTATTATTAGGTGAACCATACTTATGGAAGCGACATGCTGTGTATGAGTCCCAGCCTCATGTTGTTATTATTACATTGGGAAATAATTTATACAGGATACCAGAGGTACCACCTCCTGCCGCTATCTCTTTGGTTACTACAAAATAATGCAGTAAGCTCATTTCCAAAATCGAGAAGTTTGTTTTCTTGATGATCCGCTCTCATGCCAAGAAGAAGATCGTGGCCACAACCTCCAGACAAGGCCCCTCTGCACGACAAGAATGAATGGACAAGGTCGTGGAGGAGTACCAGGACATATTCACCTCACCTGCTGGGGTGCCTCTCCACTATCAGGTCAAGCACCCCATCAATCTGACCCCAGGTACGTCGCTTCCCAATGGACCGATCTATTGATGCTCTGTTCTGTAGAATGATGAAATCAAGAGGCAAATTCAGGAGCTTCTACAAAAGGGTCACATCCGGCCAATTTCATCACCCTGTGGGATCCGGATCATGTTGGTACAGAAGAAGGATGGGACTTGGAGACTCTGTATTGATTACCGAGCCCTAAACAAGATCACTGTCTAAAATAGGTACCCAATCCCATGGATTGATGACCTCCTAGACCAGCTTAAAGGGGAGAAATATTTTAGCAAGATCAACTTAAATTTTGGGTATCACCAGGTACCGATCGAACCAACCGATGTGTGGAAGACTTCCTTCAAATCCAAGGAGGGCCTTTTCGAATGGTTGGTCATGCCCTTCAGGCAGACGAATGCTCCTGCAACCTTCATGAGACTGATGGAATACATCTTGTGGCCATTCACCAACTCATTTGTAGTAGTGTACTTGGATGACATCCTGATATTCAACCAGACTTGGGAAGAGCACCTCCACCACATCCGACAGGTCCTCCAAACACTGCGGCAACACAAGTTGTGTGCCAATTTGGACAAGTGCACTTTTGGAATGACCCAGGTTCAGTATCTAGGATACATTATTGATGAGTGTGGAGTACATGTGGATCCAACCAATATCCAAGTCATTCGGGATTGGCCAGCTTCAACTACTCTAACAAAGCTTCGCAGCTTTCTGGGCCTTGCTAATTTCTACTGCAGATTCGTGTTGGGATTCTCTCATATCACTTGGCCCTTGAGTCAAGTCACCAAGGGAGGAGTGAAAGAAAAATTATTTTGGTTGGAAACTCAACAGAAGGTGTTTGCAGAATTGAAACATCACCTCTGTTGTGCCCCAGTGCTCACATTACCAAACTTACAACAACCATTTGATATCGAGACAGATGCCTCTGACTATGCTATTGGGGAAATCCTTACTCAACAAGGGCATCCAGTTGCATATCACAGTGAGAGACTATCCGACACAATCCGCAAATATCCCACTTATGACAAAGATATGTATTCCATTATATAGGCTTGCCGACAATGGCAGCATTACATTTTGGGGAAGGAAACAATCATCCACACAGACCACTGACCCCTGCAGTTCATCCAGACACAAGGGAAGTTACAGAATGATCTCCATCAGAAGTAGTCCACATAGCTACAACAGTTTCATTTAAACATCAAGTACAAGAAGTGAAGCACCAATAATGTTGTAGACTGCCTCAGCCGACCACCGTGCTCAACTCTTGTGGGCATGAGACTTCTAATTAGCCACTTCTCTACAAGAGCAATCCAGAATTCAGCCACACATACTAGACACTCTTGGAGGGAAACCAAGTTCCAAAAATTCACCTCCAGGATGTACTACTATGTCACATGGGACACATTTTTGTTCCTTCAAGCGAGCGTGCCAAGATGATTTGGGAAGCGCACTACAGTCAGGTCGTTGGGAATTTTAGGGTCGAGAAAAACCGTGGCTGTACTGCAGAAGTATTTCTATTGGTTGAACCTTCAACAGGACGTCAGGAAGTACATCTAATCCTGCACTGCCTACACCATTGCCAAACCATCCATCAAGAAGCAAGGCATCTATACTTTGTTTCCTACCCCTAGCCGACCTTGGGAATCAATCTCCATGGATTACATGTCAGGCCTTCCTTCTACTAAGAATGGTAACGACTGTGTGTTTGTGGTCATTGACATATTCTCAAAGATGGCCATAATGATGGCCTGCAAGAAGATTATCACAGCAAAATCCACTGCTAAACTCTTCTTTGAATGAGTGTGGATACACTTTGGGATCCCACATTCTATAATATCAGATCAGGACAGCAGGTTCCTTAGTACATTCTGGTCTATCCTATGGTCAATGCTATACACCAAGCTCACAAAGTCCATAGCTTTCCATCCCCAGACTGATGGCCAGATAGAGGTCGTCAATAGGATGATCGTACACATTTTGCACATGTACAACTCAAAGCATCCACAGCTATAACTGAGCCCTCCAAAACTCAACCAACCATAGGCCCTTTCAGGTGGGCTTGGGATTCCAGCCACTATGTCCCATTGGCGTAGCCATGCCATTTGCAGTTACTCAAGATGATTCAGCTCATAACTAGTCTGAAGTTTCCAAGGTGAACAACTTCATTGAGTGCATTCAGCACATTCACCAATAGGTTCGTGACATATTGGACAGATCCAATGCTAAGTACAAGCAGCGACATGATCAGCATCAGGTGCAACATAAATTCCAGGTGGGAAACAAAGTGTGGCTACATTTGAGGAAGGAGAGCCTCACTGGACCCCATCGCAAGCTTCACCCGCTCCGATATGGGCCATACACCTTCACCAAGGCTGTTGGGTACAATTCCTTCGAGCTCAGTATTCCACCATTCCTTGGTCTGCACCCAGTGTTCAATGTGGACCACCTTCGGCCCTACTTTCCACCTCTACTGGACACATCAGACGTGGCAGAACAACTCACACCAACAGAGTTAAACCCCGACTGCATGGAACAAGCCACAAATAATCAGATTTTGGACACACGGATCAAGAACACCTACCAACTAAAGATCCAGCTATATCAATTTGTCAAAGCAGGCCAACTCCTTCACCAGGGAAATTGGCTCACCAGGGACCAAGTTCAGCAGAAGTTTCCTCATCTCATGGAGGAACTCAACGCAATGGGGACCATTGCTTCCTAAGGGGGAAGGAATTATCTAGGAGGATATTGGTGGCCACCCACCTATTTCACTTGGACCCCCACCATTGTTTCTTTCAGTTTTCCAGTTTCCTTAATTATAGCACAATTTACTATTTTTGGCAGTTTTCGGGTCCTAAACTTCTGGAGCCGTTTTGAGGCCCTAAACGATGTTTTTTCGACATCGAATGGTCGGGAAAATATGAGTTTATTCTAGACCTAAAATTTGTTGTTGATGGATGTAGTCCTTAAACAGATCTTTCTAACGATGTATCATGCGCGTCAAACGGAGGTAGTATGCTAAAGTTATGACCCTGAGAAATTGATGTACCAAGTTACACAACGGGGCCCACATTCTAACGTTTCACCTCCTAAGGTTATGTTTTTGGATGTGTAGGGTTTCCATTATTTCTCAATAATATATAGGCCTTCGAGCCTCATTGTAACACAGATTTTAGAGGCATGTAACCGCCACATCTCTTCTCAGAGATAAGCTACCAGCACTCTAGCTAGTTTATTTCCATTCTGTATGAAACCAGTTTCAGTTATTGATTAATGAAATGAAGTGTTATTTCTACTGCATATTTGTTTCTATGGTTATTCATGTATTATGTTGTGTTCCTGCATAAATCTGGATCAGTGTAGGTAAGTGGAGGGGCATGTTGGAAGTGTTGGAGGTAGATGTCACTAATGGGTCAGTGGTTGTTGTGGTGGAACCGTATTGGTTACACCTAGTCTTGAGGTTAACTTCTTCGGTTGACAGTGTCATCAGGTGATGGAAATCCGTCTCTATAGGTGGAGCCATGGTGGGAGCTCAAGGGTGTGGTTGCAACCAATCCTTGGAGTGGTAACGAGTTTTGGAGCACCATAAGCGGAGGACCTGGTAGTGTTGGGTTGGGTTGAGCCTAGGCCACAGCATGGGCATCCTATTGAGCTTCATTCTGGAGAAACTGTTTGATGCGAGCCATATGAGGGCACAAATTCTTATAGTGACCGTAGGTGCTACATAGGGCACATAGATGATTGGTTTGCAACTGTGGGTTCTTTCCCAGTCGATCAGATTTTGAGGGTTCTATGTCGACGAGTTAGCGTCGTTGTTGTTGGGAGAGTTAGGTTTTTGGCCACCACCTTGCGGTTGATTGTTACCTCAGTTTCATCCATGATTTCTCTTACCCTGCCCTTGTTATTTGTTGGGGGTGGGTTGGTTGGGAAAGTTTTGCTGAGAAAAAACCTATCCTATGGAAACCGGAGGGGATGGCACTGGATTCGGAGCTTGTTTCACTGGTGGTGCGTAATACGCTGGAGGAGCAAGAGTGGCTGCAAATCTAGACACTTGGCCCGAATACAACTGTGTAAACCAAGTCAGCCCATGGGCATGCTGATTTGGAATGGGATGTGCATAGGAGGATGTGGCTCCAGACTGACCCGTCATCCGTGATTAATCAAGGACATGGTTTGGTTGTGCAACATTATGGTTGTTTCCTAGGTGTGGTGGCATCATAGGGGGTGTCGCATAGTATTGAGGGTACTGTGAGATGGAGCCGATGATACCATCTGCACCATGGGATTCCCCTAGCGTATCGCGATGGGAGGTGCCAGCACGGGGAGCATCTGGTATGATGGTATATAAATACACATACTGGGCGTAGATTAAATAGAACTGTTGGGCCTTTAATATGGCCTCTTCCTTAGTTTGGGGTTGCTTAGAGGCGATGTCCTTAGCTATGGGTGGGAGCAAGGTTTTTAGAAACAAGTCAAGGAATATCCTATCATCCAATTCGATCTTGCATAGGCTATGGCATTGTCTCCACTCATGGATGTAGTCAGTGATGTGAGTAGTTATGTTCTGACAGCAGGATAGAAGGATCTCCACTCCCTCATCATATCGAACGGGTAGTTGAAAGTGTTATAACTATATTTTGTTCTTAAGTTGTGTCTTATTTTTCAAAGATTGTTTTCCTATTACATTTCAATTTTGAGTTGGTTTTGAGGTTTTTTAGTAATAAGTACATTTTTGTTTGATTTTACGCTTTTAATGATTTAGTTATTTCATTTTTGTTGGTTTTAAAGTTTTTCTTTGGGATTATTAGTTAATATATATCTTTAAGATCTGGAAATCTCATAATAGATTTTATTTCAAGTTTTAGTTTTATGACTAACCCTCATTTTAAAGTCATGGTTAAAAAATATGCAAAAAGGGGATTCCTGTAGCGTAGGGTTGAAAGTCATTGAACAAAGGCACTACAAGAATCTCGAATTATTGAAATTATGGCAGATAACTGTGGTGGTTTGTAATTGACAATAGTGGGAACCTTTTAAACACCTGTGAGGATAGAATTATACATGTTTAGAACCCAATGATGATCATGGAAAGTGTATGAGAGGATGCAAATATTATTGAGGAGGATCGTGGTTTTACCTATCTTGATTTCAAGAGGTTAGAGTTATTGAAAGAGGTGGTTGGTACTCGTGGCTACTGCAGAATACAATATCGAAAGCTTTCATACATCTGTCCAAAATACAATAGCGCATATTCATGATCTCATCTATCATTATGACAGGTGCATGAACAGGGGAGTCGTGGTCTGCATCAATATGAGTTTGTTTCTGTAAGCATTATGGAAAATTGTTAACCCACATGTTACAATTTTGTTTGGTTACTAATTTTTGTTGCAAAGAAGAATTTAAGATATTTCTGAATTTGTTTAAAGAAATATTCAGGTTAGGGTTATAGTCCGGAAATGAATAAAGGCAGAAAGACTAACAGAGCCGAACCTACTGATACAAGTTGGACGAGTAGTTTTCCTGATTATGCAGTGATGTTTCAAGGAGATGGATGGTTTGATTTCTTTGAGATAATTAAAGGTTTTAACCCAGGATTTTCATATCATTTTGCTCAGGGTTTTGATAAAGACGCAGTTACATTTGATACCCTAAAATTTGAACTGATAAAAGAATTGATATTAGAAGCTACGGGCATAGAAAATGATGAAGAAATGTGGTTTAATAAGATACCTTTCACCTTCAGCCCAAAAGATTTCCTATTACCTGAATTCAAAACCCTAGATTGGGGGAAAGGTGTACAGTTAGACAAATTTAAGACTAAGTGGAGAGAAGCCATTACAATTTAAAAAGTTATATCACATGTGAGGGGATATTTGCTCTAGTTTTCAAATATCATGTCAGATTCTTGCAACATTTGAATCAACAATCTAGGATGAACTTACCCTTTTTCCTTTTTGAAAATCCTGCAAAAGATGTCAAACAGGATAAAAGGGCATAGGGATAATACTCATCAATCTATTTTTCATCATGGACTAATAAAGCTTATTGTTTGCACAGTCTTTCAGAAGAAGAGACCAACCCAAAAAGAGGCAGATGAACAAGCAGTGTAGTCTTGTAAAAAGGTTAAAGAAAGAAATAAATGATGAGTTGGTAAAGGATAATGTTCAATAGGAATGTTCAACTCAGAAATTCGAAGAGCCGATGTGAGAAGAGTTAAAAGAAGTATTTGATGGTAATCAAGAACATATTTCAGAGAATACATAAGAGGACTAGACAGTTGTTATAAATCAGGAAGAAGGGAGGAGTTCATTAGAACAAAATCAGAGTTTCACAGGTGTACAAGAAAACATAACAGAGGTTCTTGTTCTAGTTAAACTGAAGGCTGATAATTTGCAAATTACAAATAAAAAGTTTAAAGGAAAATCTGTGGTATTTGAATTGAAAGATGAAATTGTACAAATCTCAAGTGTAAAATTTCAAGGGAAATCTTTTGTAATGTTAGGAGAATCGAACTGGATACCAAAAACAAGAGCCAAAAACAAATCGAGTCTTAACATGAAAAATATTCTAATCCCTAATTTAATGAAGGAGAAGATCACTGTGATTGAAGATTCTTCATCTTAGGAAGACATGTAAGAAGAATAAATCCTAAGTTCTCAACATGTTCATATTAAGAAATAACATTCAGTGATTTTAAGGTCATCTCCATGAAGAAATAAGGTTGCAGAACAACCAATAGATTTTAGCACTGAAAGAGGAAGGTCTTCAGAAGTTCTTATTGAAGAAGAAGCAGTCAAAGATGAAGAAGATGATGACCTAATTTTTAGAAAAAATGATATCCCATGACTGTCAAATAAAACTTCTACATTACAGGGAGGAATGTGCATAGATTCTGAAACTGAGAACCTAAAGAAGACTATGAAGCAATACAAATATCAGATTGGTTTTCTTAGTGAGACCAATGATGGATTGGTTATGATTAATATAAGACTAAGAGAGGACATTAATGATATCAATACTCATTACCATGAATTGATTGTTGTTTCAAAAGAGGCCTTGAATAGAAAAATATAGACTCAGAGCCAGTTTGAAGAATTGAACCAAAAGGTTCAAAGTTTGACCCAGCAGAATGAGGTGTTATTAAAGAAGATCAAATATTTAGAAGCAGATAAGTATAGAAGTAAAAGGCAGTCACATGCCTTAGAAGGAATTGCATCGTTGGCTGAGGCAGCCAAGAATCTATGAAGATTACTAGTAACGGGTTTCAAGTAGTTTATTTTTGAAATAGTTAATAAGTTTATTTTGAAAAGACAATTATTTTTGTAACTATTTCGAATCCTGACCTAAAAACTTAGTTAAGTCAGTTATGTAACCATTTTTTTATGGAAAGAGGATAAAAGTAGGAAATGAGTTAGAAGTGGGGTTCGAATTTTGACTCAAGGAGAGGCTCTAGAGATGATGCATCTCAATCTAAGACTGATAACTCTTATGTAAGTTTGAAGATTGTTATTGATTATATACATACTGATAAGCCATTTTTCCTGTTATGATGGTCTTATTTATAATCTGTTTGATTACTCAACATACGACTTCATTTCTTGTTTAAGGTTTTTTATTCACGAAAATGCTTGTATCTTGTAGATGGAATCAGTATTACATGTGTGATGTTTATGGTTTATTCATATGTGTTTGATCCCCAGTTCTTCAAATGTGTTCATGATTTAGTTCTGGTGTTAGCTTGTTAATTGTTTTACCTTCTTGTTTATAAATTTTCAGACCAAAACCATAAAACCCATTTCATTTTACTTTTATTGTTGAGATTATCCTAGCTTGTTACTATAGTAGTCTACACAACAGGATTTGAACCCGAAATCCGACGTCATCCGACATTTCGCACAGATGTGTCAGACAGCAATCACTGAAAAGAATGCCAATCAAAAAATATTTATATATCCATCAAATATCCGACACACTAGCATCGGATATCCGACACCCTATCGACGGAGATCCAACACACTGGCGTCAGAGATCCGACCCTTCAATGTCGGATCTCTGGCGGTTGGGTGTCGGATATCTGACGACAGGGTGTCGGATAATTGACGCTCTGTGTAGGTTTTTTTTTTTAAATTTTAAGGTTTACATGATTTTAAATTTATGGTCCCATATTTTCAACGGTAACTATGTTCAAGGTGTCAAATATCAGACGCATGTCCATTATAAATATAAATTGTTTTAAACATTTTGACATGTTTGTTGTAGAAGCGACAGATGATTTGCGAAAATTATTTGTTCCTTGACGGACGTTTTCAGGAATTGTTTTATTCTTCAACGGGTGGTTGTGGGAAATTTTTTTTTTCATCGATAGACATTTTGTCGGGAATTTGTTATTCTTCAACTTCTCTCCGTTTGACAAATTGTTGATGCATGGAACCTGATTTTTTAAGACAACCGATTATATTCATTAACGAAGTTTGTGACAAAATGTCAAATAGATTAAATATTCTAGATCCAAACGAAGACAACCGACAATTGCTTGCTAGACTATGGGATGCACGAAACGAAGGGGTGATGGCAAATGTTATTGTCCGTGTACTCAATGCAGGGGATTTAAGAGGAGAAGAATATTGATCTCAACAGCCACAAAACATTGCAGGGAACATGGACACACTGAGGGGGGGGACGAATATCATCCATTTGTAGGTTTAGCATTATAAAGTTTATTATATTCGGTTTTTTTTGTAATTGTATGTATTTTTTTTCGTATATTAATGTATATCTATTGATGTTTCCATGTATTTATATTAAAGGAAAGACACCCTACAGCATATCATTTAGAGGAAGTGTTTTCAAAACAAGTTCAAGATCATGATCATGGAGCGTGTATGTTTAATGGAGAACAAGTGAATGATCATATTGAACAAGATGATCATGCCGATGATGTAATTGAAGATGATGGTATAAATACATTGATCCATGATTCATTTAATGTTAGAATGGATGATGACGATGATGTTGATAATGAAAATGATGATGACTTTGATGATGTTCACGATATACCTCTTTTCAATAAGGTATATGAACCCCTTTATGAAGGCTCCAAAACAAATCTTCTCTGTACTATATTGTTGATAATGAACTTGAAGGTTATGAATGGTCTTTCAAACATTGCAATCACACGGATGCTAAGGTATCTAAAATAATCCATCACATATTTGGATCGTGATAAATTTTATTTGTATTCCTCTAATAATTGTATTGTTAACTCATTATTGATCATTGTAAAGATGAAGCGTGTTTCGTTAATATTATTTATTTATTACATTAACAATTTTTTTTATTTTTTTGTAGCTTGATAGCTGAATTTTTGTTACCACCATCAAATATTTTGCCTCGCACATATTGAGATTTATCTTCCATCATGAAAGAGATTGGAATGCATTATGAAGCAATTCATGCATGCCCCAATGACCATGTTATATATTATAATCAGCATGAATTTGCAACAGAATGTCTGGAATGTCATGTAAGTAGATATCATACAGATAAAGTAACAAAAAAGGTGCCTCAGAAGGTTCTTCATTATATTCCCATCATTCCATGTTTGCAACAACTGTTCAGGTGCAAAAACATAGTGCAATTTATGTATTACCATGCCATGAACAGAAGTCAAGATGATGTTATCTGAATGCCTGCAAATGGTACTGCTTTTAGAGATATGGAGGAAAAGTGGCCTCACTTTAAAGAAGAACCACGTAATCTTAGGATTTATTTGGCATCAGATGGTTTTAATCCATTTGCACAGATGAAATCCATTTACACGGTGTGGCCTATTTTTGTTATCAACAATAACATTCCTCCATGGTTGTCAATAAAGAGGGAGCACATAATGTTGTCGATGATTATTCCAGGTTTTTTTGATGAAAACTGTTTTATTTATAATGTAGTTGTGGCATCTCATTTGTCATAATATGTATCTTAATTTCATATATATATCTTTATTTTACTCTTCTGCATGGTTTATATATCTTAATGGTTCTCATAATGATATATTTTATATGTACTTCAAATTATGAATTAGGTAAGTTCCAAGTCAGATATGAATGTATACATCGAACCTCTTATAGATGAGCTACTAAAGTTATGGAATGGCATAACTATGTATGACGTATCTATACCAATACAAAAAAGGTAATTTCAATTCCATGCAATGGTTGTATGGACAATACACGATGCCCCTGGGTTAACTTCATTTTATGGTTTGTAATTTTAAGTTCCACTTTAATTGCAATTAATGATATGGAGTAGTTATAATATTTTATATATGAATATATTTGACATAGATATTCCATATCCAAATATTGTAGGTCTTCAGACAAAGGGTAAATTTGCATGTCCAGTTTGTGGTCCTAAGATAAAATCTCGACGTTCAAAAAGCTTAAGAAAGGAGGTGTTTGATGAATATAGGCATTTCCTCTCTAAGAATCATAGGTATAGAACAATTGAAAGAATTTTTTTCAATGGGAAGCAGGAGACTGCATTAAAACCATGAATAATGACACCTCACCTTTGGAAGATGCAATACAATAGAAATCGTCATCATGGTACATATGGATCATCGTATATGAATTGTTATGTATTTTAATTTTTATTGTGAGTTGTTTGCTGTAGTGGCCATATTTGATTTTTTATGTAATTTATTAATTATAAACTCATATTCATGATGTCCATCGTGATTATGAAGGCATTAATGGTCTTCCACGAGGAATGAAAAGTTATCCTATTCAATTCAGCAGGTTGCCCTACTATGAGCACCTACAAATTGCTCATTTGTTTGATACAATGCATATTGGAAAGAATTTTACGGAAACCTTATTGTGACTACTAGAGCTAAGGAGGGAGAAAGTTAAAGTTGTGAAAGTGTGCAAAGACATTCAAGAAAGCAACCATGCAATGAAAGACATCATCCAATTTCATACCAATGGAGAACAAGTTAATATAAACTCAATTCCATGGATGTTTACGGAGCAACAAAGCAATGTTGTCAAAGAAGTAATGCGGAAAATTAAATTTCCCACTGGATTTTGTGCAAACTTGAAGAATATCATAACTAAAAAAGGTGATTTTGTGGGGGTCAAAACACATGATTGACATGTCTTCATCAAGGTAATTATTATTATTATGTCCATATAATTTTTTCTTGTTTTGTATACTATTTGTGTAATAAATGGCGTGGTGTGTATATAGATACAGTATGTTCTACCTATCTCTCTCCCGGAAAACTTCAACAACAATGTCAAACAAGTATATATAATCTTGGTAAATACATGAGGTAACTAGCGATTACTTGCATGTGATTAGTGTTTCTTTAATTCTCTGTATAATAATTTATATTTGTTTTTTTTGTGCACTATTTATGCATATATTGTAATTTGATGTTTATTTTTGTTAAAATCATTATTGGTTTGCATCACTTGTAGATGGTTGACATCTAAAGAAATACATTAAGAAGATATAAAGTATTGGAGAAGAGAAAATCCTCATCTCATGTGTGAAATGCAGAATCATCTACCATCGGCATTTTTCAATGCACATGAACACTACCTCATACACCAAGTTGAGGAGATTGAGTTATGTGGACCTGTGCACTCAAGGTCCATGTGAATGGTTGAGAGGCACTTGAAATTTATGAAGGGTTTGGTGAGACAATGAGCACATGCGGAGGGTTCTATGATGGAAGGATATACGGTATACCAAAGCATGTTGTATGTTAGTGAATATCTTCCTGTTTTAGCGTCAAATCTCAATTTACGTCGCATTTGTGATCCAGACTCCAATAACAAATTTGAAGGGGAGCGACTAAAGGGGAAAGGTAGATTGAGGAAGCTGAAAGCTAATTATTAGCTAGTGTATGTTTATTATATCCTTCATATTCTAATTGTATTTTCTAGTCATAATTGCTTCAATTAAGAGCATATACGTCTTTGTTCATGAGATTTACACCTTTCTTTCATTTTAATGGTTATTGTCATTAAACAGTTGGTCAAGAATGGGATGCAATTCATTTATACATCGCACAAAATCTTGACTGGATGAAGGTATGGATTGAATGATCCGCACAATCGGGTCATGGAATATCATGGGAAGGTGTGGCTTCATTAGTAAAAGAATCACAACACAATAGAGATAACAATCTAACAGAAAGGGAAATCGATTTGGAATATGGTGTAAAAGATAAAATGGTAAGCATATAATTAATCAAATATCCCTCTAAATCTTTTATTTTGCAAATTACTTTTTGATGTACATGTTCTTATTTTCCATGTATTGTTGCATAAGGACTGAATGGTTGTGTAATCTTTTCGTGTATTACATATTGTAGGTAAAACACCATAAGGCTATGGTCTGTAATGGAGGTAGATATCGGATCAAAATATTGGATGAAATAAAGAAAACATCAGATTCTGGGGTTTCAGCTATCTTTGAGGTTACCAATGTTTCATCTAGAACTGACAGACATCCAGAAGTCTCAGAAAATTGATACTATGGGTATTTGGAAGATATTATATAGTGTGACTTTAAATCCTTTAAGGTAGTTCTATCCGTTGTCAAATGGTACAGGATACAATTGAATCAAGGTGATCCCGATAGAACTATTATTGAACATGATACTGGATTTACCATGGTAAACACAAGGTTGTTTGAGCCAGGAATAGAGCCCTATGTTCTTCCAAGCCAATGTGAACAAGTATTTTACTCATAGGTTCCATGTAAAGCGGGCTAGTCGTTTGTTGTGAGACATGATCCAAGGGGAAGGCCGGTAAAGTATAACCTAGATGATGGTAATGAAGAGGGTTCTCTAGAAGAAGAATATGCTGACGAAGAGCATGATCAATTTGAGTTAGCTGACGATGATGATCCAACCGAAGATGTCCAAGAAATAGTTGAATCAGATGATGTAGCAGACAATGCCGATGAAGATTATTTTTATGATGACATGATGAGCGTAACTGATGATGATGACGATGATGATATGGCCAATCCTTACAATGTTGACTATGTATCTGATGATATAGATGATGACATGGATGAAGAAGGCGCTGACATGGATGAAGAAGATGATGAAATATATTGAAAGGTAAATATTTAATTAGAACTATTATTTTATCTTATTTAAAAAAAAAGAGTTACTAACATCATCACCATCACCATCATCATCATCATTATCATCATCGTTGTCGTCGTCATCATCATCATCATCATCATCGTCATCATCATCATCATCATCATCATCATCATCATTATCATCATCATCATCATTTTCATTGTTGACATCAACATCATAATTATTATCATCATCATCAACATCTTCATCATCATCATCTTCATCATCATCATCATCTTCATCATGTTCTTCATCATCATCATCATCATCATCACACATCATCATCTTCATTGTCGTTGTTTTCATCATCACACATCATCATCTTCATCGTCATCATCATAAGGCAATCGTCATCATCACCATCTTCATCATCGTTGTCTTCATGATCATCATCACCATGCGCATCATCTTCATCATTTTCATCGTCGACATCAACATCATAATCATCATCATCATCATCAACATCTTCATTATCATCGTCTTCATCATCGTCATCGTCATCATCATGTTCATCATCATCATCATCATCATCATCATCATCATCATCATCATCATCATCATCACACATCATCATCTTCATCGTCATCGTCGTCGTCATCACATATCATCATCTTCATCGTCATCTTCATCATCGTTGTCTTCATGATCATCATCACCATGCGCATCATCTTCATCATTTTCATCATCGACATCAACATCATAATCATCATCATCATCATCAACATCTTCATCATCATCATCTTCATCGTCATCATCATCATCATCATGGTCTTCATCATCGTCGTCGTCGTCGTCACACATCATCATCTTCATCATCGTCGTCATCATCATCACACATCATCATCTTCATCGTCATCACCATAAGGCAATCGTCATCATCGTCATCATCATAAGGCAATCGTCATCATCGTCATCTTCATCATCATTGTATTCATGATCATCATCACCATGCGCATCATCTTCATCATTTTCATCATCGACATCAACATCATAATCATCATCATCATCATCAACATCTTCATCATCGTCGTCATCATCATTGTCGTCATCATCATCACACATCATCATCTCCATCGTCATCGTCGTCATCATCACACATCATCATCTTCATGGTCATCATCATAAGGCAATCGTCATCTTCATCATCATTGTCTTCATGATCATCATCACCATGCACATCATCTTCATCATTTTCATCATCGACATCAACATCATAATCATCATCATCATCATCATCATCATCAACATCTTCATCATCATCGTCTTCATCATCATCATCATCATCATCATGGTCTTCATGGTCTTCATCATCGTCGTCATCATCATCACACATCATCATCTTCGTCGTCGTCGTCGTCATCATCACACATCATCATCTTCATCGTCATCATCATAAGGTAATCATCATCATCGTCATCTTCATCATTGTTTTCTTCATGATCATCATCACCATGCACATCATCTTCATCATCATCGTCATCATCATCACCGTCATCCTCATGATGATGATACTCATCATCAACATCATCATCACCGTCATCATCATCTTCATCATCATCATCGTTATCCTCATGATCATCGTCATCATCATCATCATCATCATCACCACCATCATCATCTTCTTCATCATCATCGTCATCATTATCATCGTCATCCTCATGATGATGATAATCATCATCAACATCATCATCATCTTCATCATCATCGTCGTCGTCATCATCTTCATCCTCGTGATCATCGTCGTCGTCACGATCAACATCATCATCATCTTCATCATCATCGTCATACTCATGATGATGATAATCATCGTTGTCATCATCAAGATCATCATCATCATCATCATCATAATCATAATCATGATCATCAATATCATCTTCATCATCATTGTCATTGTCGACATCATCATTGTCATCATCTTCATCAACATCATAATCATCATCATCATCATCATCAACATCATCATCATCTTCATCATCATCGTCATCATCATCGTCGTCATCCTCATGATGATGATAAGCATCATCGTCGTCATCCTCATGATGATGATAAGCATCATCATCATCATCAAGATCATCATCATCATCATAATCATCATCATCATCATAATCATAATCATGATCATCAAGATCATCATCATCATCATTGCCATCGTCGACATCATCATTTTCATCGTCTTCATCAATCATCATCATCATCATCATCAACATCATCATCATCATCATTGTCATCGTCAACATCATCATTGCCATCGTCTTCATCAACATCATAATCATCATCATCATCATCAACATCATCATCATCATCTTCTTCATCATCATCGTCATCATTATCATCGTCATCCTCATGATGATGATAATAATCATCATCATCATCATTATCATATTCATCATCATCGTCATCATTATCATCATCATCAAGATCATCATCATCATCATCATCATCACAATCATAATCATCGTCATCAGGATCATCATCATCATCATTGTCGTCGTCGTCATCAACATCATCATCATCATCAACAACATCATCAACAACATCATCAACATCATCATCATCATCATCAACATCATCGTCATTGTCATCATCGACATCAACATCATAATCATAATCATCATCATCAACATCATCATCGTCATCATCATCACCATGCTCACATGCTCACATGCTCAACTTTTCAATCATCCTTCAAATCTATATTTTCATTTATCCAAGATAGGGATGTGTCGTTATGTAGATGGTTCTTCCCTCATTAATGTGAAGGTTCTTTATTCAAGTTAGGATGTTTTTCTTCCTCTTAGGTTTGCATCTCTCTATTGAACATATATTTGGGACCCATAGTTATAGAAGTCGAGGAATCTATTAGATATAAGAAGTATTTCAAGGATACAAAAAATTCCTTTTATTTTATTAGCTATATCAAACAATTTCCTTCTCATCACTTTTTGATTGAAATTAGGTTTGCCAGTATTATGCATTTTTTTCAAAAATTAATATTTGAAGTAAAGTAAGTTTTACTTATGATGATGATGACGTTGATGAATATGATGGTGATCATCAGCATTTCCATCATCGTCATCTTCATCATCACAGTCATCATCGCCATCACCATCATCATCATGAGGATGACGATGATGGTGGTGATGACGATGATGACGATGAGGGTCATGACGATGAGGGTCATGACGATGATGATGACGATGATGATGACGATGATGTTGATGATGATGATGATGATGATGAGGGTCCTGACGATGAAGATAACGATGTTGAAGACGATGACGGTGATGATGGTGATGATGGTGATCATTGCCATCATCATCATCATCATCATCACCATCACCATCATCATCATCATCATCACCATCATCATCACCATTACCATCATCATGATGATGAAGACGACGACAACGATGATGATGATGATGAGGGTCATGATAATGAAGACCACGATGTTGAAGACGACGACAACAATGATGATGATGATGATGACGATGATGATGATAATGATCATGATGATGAAGATGATGATGATCAACATAACGATAATGATTAGGTGAGATTGTAGGGATTACCTGAGATCGCCATCATCATATTCATGTTCAGGGGTTTCATTGTAGGGATTAGGTGAGATCGCCATCATCATCATCATATTATAATAAAAAATACTATTCCTAAGTTAAAAATACATATACTAAAAAATACATATAGCTAAGTTAAAAATACTATACCTAATGAAAAAATACTATTATGGCAATTTATATAATATAAAATAACATATAATAAAAATAAAATACATATAATATAAAATAATATATATAATAAAAATAAAATACATATAATATATAATAATATATAATAAAAAATAAATAGTCTATTTGGACATTGTCGCGACACGTTTTGGATAGTTCTATGCAATTTGGAGGTTTTTGTGAATTTTGGAGTAGCTTCGGTGGAGCTCAGGGTTCAGAATTGGAGCTCACGGTTGATAATTGGAGCTCACAATTGAGAATTGGAGCTTAGGGTTCATAATTGGAGCTCATGGTTGAGAATTGGAGCTCACAATTCAAATTTGGAGCACACGGTTCATGTTTTGGAGTTCACGGTTTCGATTTGGAGCTCATGGCTCAACGGGTAAGCATCATGACCTCATTTTTTGGGCATGCTGTGACAAGGGTTTTTTTTGCGTGCTATGATGTTTGCTCCTTTATGTCGATCTCAAAAAGTAGCGGTCCAATATTGAATTTCCTTAAGGGGGAGGGGACCCTATGCTATATAATTTGATACCATCAACCGCTCACTTTGGAAAGCTACTCTGGAACATCAATCTCATAAACCCGTTTCCCAATAACTAGGGTTGGGGTTTACCATCAGCACCCCTATTGGTCATTCTGTTCCTTAACATACGGAACCGGAGCATGGACTTCTGGCCTTAGAAGAGTTCGTTAATGAGTGTTGTCTTAGAACATGGCTCAATCAATATGCTCGTAAGCAATTAAACAACATGCTCGTAATCCTGCTTCCACTAGGGAAATTTCATCGAAAGGTATGGCTCATATAGTGCTGTGATGTTTGGTTTTTTTTTTCCAAAGAAAAAAAGCATAATTTTATTTCATCCGTTGAGAGACAAAATTACATTTTGTAGATATGCAATACATATTTGTAACCATATTTCAGATCCCGTACAAAACAAAAGTTTATAAACACTTCCCAAACCCATTCATCGGATGATAAATCGCCCCATCTATCCACAAAAATAGAAACAAAGAACAATTTCATGGTACCAAGTTCGTTCCATGAGAACGGAAAGCTAAAACAGCCCATATAGTTAGTAGAATAGTAACGGAAATATCATCCAAATGTCATATCCAACAGTTCACAAACATAGAAATCAATACTGTCCAAAAAAAAGAGCGAACATCCGGCTCCAAGCCATAGATCAGTAGCAAAGTCTCATAACGTCTCTATGATGTTTTTTGTGTATTCCAAACTGAATTTTTAGATTCCCTAGATTGCCACATTACATTAGGATAGATGAGAGCTAGGGGCAACATTATCTCTTGGCTCACCGTAGCCCACCCATCATCGGAGATGTAAGGGAGTAGGGAGCAGTTCTATGTGAATACTCGACCCGAATAGAACAGTGGTTTACCTTCAAAAATAGTTCCCACTCTTTATTATGCACCAAGATTTTGTTACAACAATTAGAAATCTGAATTGAATGAGATGAATCCCCCACCCCTATATGATTATAAATGGTTTGTCAATGTTGGAATGAACTCGATTAACCACTCAGTTTCCAAAATTGATATAACTCAGTTTATGGATGATTGGATTTTTCTTCATGTCATTTAGATCATCCATGTCTATATGTATCCAAGCTATGCGTCAAATCGAATGGATAACATATACAACAGGGGGGTTGTCCACTGGACAGGGTTAAGACATGGATTACCAACATGAGGAAAAGCCATTGAATATGCTAATGCTTGGACTATAATAGACCAAGGAGATGTACTAGAAAGATTTGCCTTGACTTGTTGATTTCACTGTTAAGTTGAACCTAAACGACAAACACAGAGGAGCACTAAGCACGCTACAACACTTTGTAGGAAATCGAATGAGTATAGATATAATGGTGTTAGTTCCTGGAGATCCTGTAGAGTGGATGCTTGGTTGCTCTATAGGTTCCAAATATTTAGGTTCCTCATTAGATGCTTCACTATATGAATCATATATGGGGCCCCCAAAACTATGATTATTGATTTCAAATATAACATCCAACTCTTCATGAAATGGATAAATGCGTGCATTTTCCATCTCATCATCAAACAAGGGTTTTCCTACAAAATATTCCTCATCAGAATCTCAACAATAAGGACCATCTAATTCAGATTCTTTGGATGAGGTAATATAATAGGAGAATGGGTTCTTTCATAGCCAACAACCCAAAGGATCTCTGTCTATATTGCCTGCTTCTTCACCAACTTCAATCCGTCCTTATCATCTTTCAAACATGGGTTTTCTTCGCTATGCATGCATTTACATTGATCAACTAATGACAGACCCAATTTGACAGTTTCAGCTAACCCGCATTTGACCCATATTGGCTGATATGGATTCTGAAGTCTGGCCAGTCTGAGCGTTACAATTAGTGGATGAACCTATCACATTTTGGTTCGCATTCAAAATGGTTTGATTGTTTTTATGTGAGTTATCTCAGCAACCGGTTCCCAAATAAGCTATTAAGACGAATCTACACAAATGCGATGCTTAAGGGAGGTTTAGAGAAGATCATTGAAGATCATTATAAAATCCCTAGGTTAGAAACAAACTCAAACCTAACCCAGTATTTTCTAAATTGTAGCGACAAAAGGGTTTTCCATAATTCTGTCAAATGTTATGGATTTCTTCTTTAAGGTGTTTTATTATAGAAACCTTATATTAGAAAGCAATTTTCCATGAGGACAGAGTTCAAGAACTCTATCCACATGAAATATATCTCACAAAAGATAACAAGTGTTCAGTCAAGCAACGGTGATGACTCGTGGTATTATGCCTCACAAGTTTGCGATGTTGCAACCCCATGAAACATAATACCATGAGTCATCCCCATTACTATCCAACACTTATTAGCTATTTTAGAGTTGGTGAATTGAAAGTGGCTAAGTCAACACAAAAAAGAAAGGTAATAAGTTTGACTAAATAAACTATTTTGATTATTGTACCTACATCTTCCACTACATGCATTGCTTGCATGCCTCACCTATCTCGACGTACTATCAACATTATTATTATTGGTATGTGTACCTTCTCTCAATGACAGTCTTAGTTTAGGGATGTATTGAGGTTTATACCACATATTTGCTAGTGTATGCATCCAATACTTTCTAGTTACTTGATCACTATCAGGGAACAACTTCATCTCTATCATGTTAACCTTACTTCATCCAGCTAAAAGCAGTTCACATATTCAGAGAACACAATACTAAGGCTGATATCTTATTCAAAGAAGCATTAACCTTGGCCTCAGGACATTTTTAGTTTACTGAATTCATTGATGGTGAATGTACTGTTCATGCCACTTTCCAGCTTTTCTGGCCCTTAGCACTTGAGTCTTTTATGTGCTGTTTCTATTGACATCCTTTGGATGATTGAGGTGGATGATCCCCTCATATTACTGATCTCTCTTGTTTATTGCTTCTTTGGATAAGCTACTTCAATATTAGACTTGAATTCTCTATTTGTTGAAGGTTATTGATGTGTATGTAGTCAATATTCTTAGATTATAGGTGTTACCTTTGAAGGTTTGTCCAGTATTCCTGTGAAGTTGATCAATTGTTATCTGTCTGTTGATGATGAACATAGTCGTATCTATTCCATGTGCTCAGCAATAGCTGAAGTTGTAACTAAGTTACCTTTGATTTCAATGAAATAACAAGGAACTGATATTTTCCCATGGAAAAAAAAATTTAATTGATCACTAATTTCAATTGATATTCCATCACTCTTATTGGTAACTCCAATTTTTTCACATTTCTAGTAACCTACAAATTCCAAACTCTTTGTTTTCACGGAGTTTTTGTGACGTTATGGGTCCAAAAATAATGGATATTGGCATCCTAAGGTTGAAATTTAGCATCCTAAGCAACGTTCAAAATTGAACCCTTCACATCCCTTCCAAAGGGTTCTATCCCTTCCCAGAAGTGTAAAGTTAAAATTTCCCTTCAAAAAAATTTAAAATTTGAATTTTACCCTTCCAATAAAGAAGGGTATAATTTATATCAACATTTCAAAAGAAGAGCAACATTTGAAATTACCCATTTATATAAATATCTCAAGATGTTGAAACTCTTATGCTATAAAGTTCAACTCATCATTCAAAATATTGTAAATATGATAAATTATAATCACTTACTCACTCATGTCATGCACTTGGTGCTTAGTTGTTGAAGATGGCTAGTAATCATTAATGACTATGAGGCACTAGCCATCGAGATGTTAATATGACTCCTGAGTCACTTGGGGTTGTAATCTAAAGTGTGACAATGTGTCAGCAACTACTAGGGCCGAAACGAGCTCCAACATTTGTGCCTACTACCTTATATGTGAACCTCGATACCAATGTCCACTTTTTTTTCGTCAAAATGAAATTCAAAGGTAGGTTTGAAAAGTCCTCCTCTACAAGAATTCATTTCTTACATGAATATCATGGACTCATGACAACTATAAAGAACACTCGATGTCATTCAAATACAAATAATGGCATGTAGCTAGGATCACAAATTGTGCAGAAATTGATTCATGCATTGCTATAGAGAGGTGTCATTGGGAACACGATATGGAGAAACAATGGTTATTAATAAAATTAAAAAAACATTTGTTGGCTCAAGAATAGTCTTCAGTTTGATGAGTTACATGATCGTGATGTTATCTCCCTCTGTCCTTCCAAACATTTGTGGTTTCTCACGACATTTGTCCTCAGTGCTACCAAAATAGTTATTACCAATATGATTGCAAGGAATTCATTGAAGGTCAAGTCCATAATTTTAGGTCTTCTTTCTGATTATCATGCCTTTTGGTAAGACAATAAAGAGGGTAGTGGCAAGCATCAGCATGGAAAACTGTCTCGACATAGAGGTTATACACATTTATTTTTTTCATTAAATAATTTAAATTCCTACCCGTGACTATGGATTCAGTGAATCATGGACTCGTACAAAACACAACAAATTTTAGAGCCACAAGCACTTAACTACTCACACCTATAAATTTCTGAAATTAACCATTAATAACGCAGTTGGTTAGCTTTAGAATTATTCCCTGGTGTGAGTGATATTTGACGTTTCCTTGCCCTTTTTCCATCCCTTGGTTTCATCAAATCATTGAGGAAGGCATGATATAGTTAATTTAAGAGCCTTTTGATTTGTGCTTTTTTAAGAGCCTTTTGGTTCTTTCTAATCATATATATATATATATATATATATATATAATCCATGGTGGTGAAGAGCGGACATTTCACTTGAATGATGTTTGGGCCTTGAAGC
>LPNX011069722.1:153883-177297 GCA_001517045.1 Pseudotsuga menziesii | reverse complement strand
TACGGCTGATCTGCACGATTTTCGAGGTGTACGGTCTGCTGATCTGCATTAAATGCTGCACGGATCCCGAGGAGTACGGACTGTGTACGGCTGAGTAAAAATCGGCACAGATTTCGAGGTAAGTACGGCTGTAATTAATGCTGTACGGACAGATGTACGAACTGCAATAAATAGGCACAGATTTCGAGGAATTTGTACGGCTGGTTTGCTGTACGGATCTGCTGTCAGATCGGCGCGAATTTCGAGGAGATGTACGGCTAGGGTTTGCTGTACATGTGCATTTATTGCTGAGAGAAATTCTGGTGGAGATAAGTTGTATTTTCATCTTTCATTTTCTGTCCTACATTTTACTGAAGAAATAATAAAAGCTCTCATCTCAAACTGGTTTTCCCCGTGGGGGTTTTATCCAGGGCAAATTTGCCAAAAATTACTGTGTCAAATTTTATGGTGTGCATGTGTTTATTTACAGCCTGTTAGTTGTTTTCAGCGTGTTTAAATTGTTCAGAGAAATTTCATAAGTAACTTCAAGCCAATGCATAACCGGCTGAAGTGAAATTCAAGAAATTGTTCATTAAACCAGCAAGCTGTTAAACAAGGGTTTTCAACAAAGACGGCATCTTCAGCTAACAAGGGTTCGGCAGTGAGATATCTGCCTTAGTCTCCTTCAGGGTAGGCCATTCAGGTCCACCATCAACTCTTCAACTTATTTATCCATATACAACTATCTGCACCCATCAAAAGATTGTTTGCAAAGACACGTGTGCAGCTGGGGGTTTTAGCTAGAAAAACCCCAAAGCATTCGCTGGGTCTCCAGATCTCAGTCTATCTTCTGAATATTGGCAGCATCTTCATCAGCAGGATCATCCTTCGGTATTGGGTGATCATCAGCTTCGAGTTTGCTCATCCGGAGCAGTTCTCGTCAGTTTCGTGTAGCTAGGGGCGTGAGTAGCTAAACTAGTGAACCAATTTGCTAGCCTGCCTAGAGGGGTCAGAACGTATGCATGCTCCAGTCATTATCTCAGGCACAGGAACACCTTCAGCCCGACAAAATCTCACCTTCATCAAACAACTCCTTCACCAAAAACGTCACATTTAGCTGAGAAAGGGGTTTGTGTTGCTGGGCGGTAACACCGGAGGAAGGGAGCACCAGTTCTTCATCAGTTCAGCTTTTGATGCATGTGTATTATCTCTGGAGTACCATGGGCCTGATTATCAGTGGTAAGTGTTAAATTCCTTTATGCAAACCGTAGCCCTAATTCAGCTATATTTTAGTGCATTTTAGCATGGCAATTTTGCATGCACGGTTATTTCGTATTTTTGCACAAGATTGAGTATATCAGTCAGCATTATACACAGTATCAGTAGAATATCAGTATTTGGGATATTACAGATCCAAATGAATAAGTATATTTGTTTTCTTTATTGGTCACGTCCATGAAGTATGCAAAAGTCAATGTTATGATCTTGTCAAGGTTATTTCGAAACAGTTCCTAAATTCCACAATTTCAGGTCCTAAACTTCTAATGAGCGTTTCAAGCCCTTCCTAACATTTTTTTTGGGGGGGGGTGGGGGTGAAACCTAAGAAATTGGGTAAACCCATATCCCCACAATAGAGTTTTCTATGAAAAATCTAATGAAAGAAGAGCAACCCAATTGTTCATATGAGAAAGTTATGCTCCCAATAAGTTGACACCATTCTGTCCACTCAGTGCGCCATGTGGAAGCCATGTCAACCCCACGTCACTCACCCATGTGAAACTAGAAACATATGGCTTTTTGAGAATATTCTAGAACACTCAAGATAATCAAAAACCTTAACCCTAACAACCATGAGGAGTTAAATCCCTAGCCACAAAGGGATAAATTCAAAAATGTGTTCACTGCCTAACATAAAAACGTTGTGTTCCATAGCAAAACAATGCAAGAGAAAGAGAGATAACAAAAAAAGGAACAAGGGGTTAGCTCAATCAATTGTTGCCAATGTTGTTGAGCATTTGACTAGTTCCATGCCAACAGGTGCATGGTTCAAATCCCCCTGGGTTAGGTGCACTAGTTTATGCCAACAAGTTTACTAGGTATGCCATCCACTAAAGTGGGGAAGCGTCCATTAGGTTTCCTAATGAGGTTTTCCTTTGAAAAAAAATACCAAAGCAAGAAAGACAGCCCTATAAAAGTCTGTACTAGCAAAAGCCACAATATCTAATTACGCCAAAAAGAGCTAATTTTTGTTGTATTTTCTTTGTGATCTTGAAGATAAAAAGGGCAAGTTAGAGTCCTTTACACCTCACTAGAGTATTTCCCTCATTAATTTCTTCAAGGTAAATCGTGTGGCCATGGTGTGCTATGGTGTGTTCACTGTTGTAGTTTTGTTCTTAAATCTCAGATAGTGTGTTTTATTATTTTTAAAGGTTGAGAAAAATATCCCTATGCGAGTATAGTCTCATTGTATTGCAATAGAATTTTCATGTAAGCCCACAAGAGTGTGGTATAATGGCAAGCAACGAGGTGATCGAGCTTTCATTGACATGAGACTCAGATTCAAAACCCTCTGTGGGTGTGGCTGTAAATATGTCCTTCTAAATATAAGAAGTATTCTACAAAACAAAATTAAAAAAATTAGTATTTTCATGTAAGGAATAAAATAGCATTAAGGTTTGTTTTCGAGTTAGACATTGAAAAATTCAACGCAGTTTATGGATTAAAATTCTAAATACACAATAATGAAACATCCTTTATGGTTATTCAAGAATTTAGGAGACCAAGTATAGCGGCAAAAAACACTACCACAAGTTAGTGAGGATTTCACATTCTCACTAGCAATGGAATTTTCAATAATAATAAAAACACTGCAAACTTGGGAGATTTATACCACTGAACCAATCTTTGATAAAATGGATCCTGACCAAGGTATCAATGGAACTTGAAAAAATATCATGTTGTAGTATTCAAGATGGAATGATGAAGTAATAGACATATTATACAACTTTTTAATGGACGCTTCCGATCAACAAAAGCAAGCATGCAGATTTTCCTAGTATGAGAATTTATTACAATGAACAACGTACAACCTCATAAGCTCACAAAAGTTATCCTTCAACTACACAAAACAATTGAGGGGTCTCTATTCTTCCAAAGTAATCCAGGACTTGCACCTAACCCCAACCACAGTAAATAATCCATTTATGCAAGAGAACCTACCTACAAGAGACAAACATGTCTCTGGGATTTGAACCTTTGTGGAGTGATTTGAAGTTTGGTGAGAGGAATAACACCCCAACTTTTACCAACCAACCAAGCCCCCCTTGACATGGTGGCAATCTTTAATGGCCAAGGCAAAAAGGTTTGTTTGTTTGTTTTTTAAATAGATCTTGTATTAACAAATAGATATTTTATAAAGATGAAGATAAAAGCAGAAGGGTATATATAGTGAAATCTTATATCCTCTTCCTCAGCTCTACTAAAGAAGAAATAAAGTCAAAAGAAGCTAGGGCATCTAAATCTTTGGCATCCTAAATCAAAATTTATCCATTGGTGGATAATTGCATATATACATCTTCTTGCTAAGACTGGAAAAAAAATTGGACTGAACTAACCCCATCAGATAAAATCATAAAACATACATGCACCATTGCTTCCAAATGGTAAACAATGCAATGATTCTTAACAATCCCAAATGCCTGTGAAGGGATAAAGTAATGTATGAGGAATCACAGAACAATACTGCTCGCCACTGAAGTTGTCCCTTAAACAAAACCAAGTGTTGATCCTGAACATGTTTCTAGGCTTCTAGCAACTTCATGTAAACTTGCAGCCCCATAAGATGTGTTTCACTATCTCTAGTCGGCTCGAAACTAGACAAGGACCATATGTCACCCCACTTTTAGATAGATGGGCTTTAGATGGCAGACAATAGTCGACAACAAGCCAAGCAAAATTCCTAAGTTTATGGCTGAGGTGAAACGACCAAACACTATGCAACTAGTAAATCCAACAATCCTTTGAATCGAAAGAGATCCATCTACCATTCAATACAGGAGACAAATGATGCTTTCAGTGCAAGAGAAAGTATGGCTTTTTAGACTCATACTATAAATATGCTTCCTGAATTTCCATCCCCAATCTCACCACAAAGGTCCTTGCATATTGGTATTCAATTTGTACAACTCTCCATAAGGAATCAACCCCATGATATCCTTGAGAGCTTCCTTGTCAGACAATATTAAGGCTTTCAGACAAGCTAACAATCTCCAATCCATCCAATTTCTAATCTCAAAATCCCAAAGATATCTCCAAAAAAATGTTTTTCCTTTTCAACCTACATGCCTAAAATCTCAAATACTCAGCAATATACCGACCCTGATGAATCCAACTCCAGAAAGGGTGCCAAACCAAATACCATCCCAGACAGCCACCAAAGACGTTACACCTAACCAAAGGAGAAACAAACTTCCAAGCCTCCCACATGCTCCTACAGATGAAGGAACCAGAAATCTTAAAGAGGTGCAAGAAAAAGAGGATATCACATAGGCCAAAAGTACATTCTGAGCAGATTGAAACCAAAAATAGCAATAGGATCTGCCATGGACAGAACCTTTAAGACCCCTGACTGTCAATTTTGCTGTCAAAATACGACCTTGAGTAGCAATATCAATAAGGCCTGGACCTCCCTCTTGAGTACTCCTTAGCCATAGTACACAACTCCCAAGAAACGATAGGAAGTCCTCACCCCCCACCATACTTCAACCACAGAAAAATCTGAGGACATTCTCCAATCTCTTGAATTGGGCCCTGCTCAAAGGCCAGTAAGATACATAATAAATGTGAGAGGCTCATAGAAATCATGAAACAACTATAAGTTTGACTGCAAAGAGAAGATCCTTATATTGCCATATAAGAAGTTTTGACTGATCAAATTCTGACCTGCACCTTGACCAATCAAGGGTGTCCTCTAGCCCTTATTTCTACATCTTAGTTGTTAATGCCCTGCGATATTGTGTATCTTGGTTGTTGATGCTCTGGCATATTCACTTAAAGAATCCAGGATGCTTCACTGTTGGAGGGGTCTCAAATGGTTAATAACCATTTGCTGATTCGCTTCACTTAGTGCAATTAGATCAGATATCAGTGGAGACTACTAGAGGCCGCTTGGATGTCTTTTGTAGTGCTTACGAGGCAGTGGTAAGTGAGCAGAAAACAGCCCAACCTGGATGCCCTTTCTATGGAATTGGAAGTAAAGGCAAAAGAGTTGAATAGAAACTGACTTGAACTAGCTATATTTCTAAGTTTGGCTGCAAAATCATATAGGCTCCAATTTACTTGTTTGATTTTCAATATAAAATGAGTAAAAGCGACAAACATATAGATAAAATTAGCTTCCGAGGGTAGGTACTGCTGAAAGTTTAGTCTTTAACTTTATTTCCTTTTATAATAATTGAAGCTTACAGTGGGCAACATCAGAACTATCAACCCTTTATTTTAAGAGTTAGCAAAGCAGCATTTATGTTGTTATTAGCAATCAGGCATCGATTTGCAGTTTATAGTTCCTGGTAGGATTGCACCACAACACAGAAGGCCAGGTAGATATTAAAATCATAGGAAGGTACATACATATATCCAGAAAATGGATCATGGGCCCCACCATCGTGTGGCGCCCTGCTTAAGCAAATCTGGTTGAACCCTTCATTGGTGTCTGGTAAACCAAATCCCGGGAAATAGCTTAATAGCCCCAACTGAAAACAGTTTAGAAGCAAGTATTAACTGAAACCACAATACTCAAATGGACTTCATATCGAACATGTTTCTGATTGCTTACATTTTGTGTACTATGTGAGCAATAAATTGCGTTTGCCATTTAAAGAGAAAATAATAAACATAAAACAAACTAGAAATCTTTGCACTGTAAAATACTTTAGGAAGTGGGTTGTCGACTAGTACCACGCACTGCTTGAAGCTGCTCTGAAAAGCCTCCAATGCATCTATATCCTCCTCTGAAATTAAACCCCGCTTATCTAGCAAGCCAACTAAAACAAAACAATCAGCTGTGTAAATAATGAACATAAACAGATCTGTTGTGCTGTTAAATTAACCAGCCGAATAATATATATGAAAGCAATCAGAATTTAACGCTCACGCATGGTATTCAGGTCCTCGATATAGAGAAAAGTTGCAAGCAAGCCAGCTGATATTGCTATTGCTAAAGCCAATTGCAGGATCTTCATCCTTGCGCACTCTGTTCTAATTTCCTAATTCAACCAGCAGCATGCCACTCGGTAAATAACAGAATTTGTTTTAAGCCCTGAAATTCAAAAGATCTTCAAAATGTCGTTTCGATGAACTGAATTAGTTTGCTTTTGATGTGACCTGGGAATTGAGTCAATTACAGAGTTACTACAATTGAGTCATGCCTAGAGGGGCCGAATTTTTTTGTCTCTTCTTCCCATGGGCTATTAAGTTGAGTTTAGGAGATTTATTGTAGCTGAATATTTCCATGTGTGTAAAAGGGAAGAGAGCGGCCAATACTGGATTTAGTTTAGGAGTTTTTATTGTAGCTGATTATTTTCGTATGAAAGGGCAGAGAGCGGCCAAAACTGGCACAACCCTCTACCTTTCTTTACAGTTGTTCAAGGACATGTAGGATGCTGCGTTACGCCCACTCTCTTGTGTTGTCATGTAGATTTATTATATTTGCTAATGTCGTTGTCATGTAGATTTATTATATTTGCTAATGTCGTATTCAGGCTTCAAATTAAATTTGAAGCCTTCATAGCCCTTCAAAGGCCATTTTAGCCTTCATAGAAGACCACAAAGATTTTACCATGCAAAAAAATAGTTTCATTTCCAGCCTGTCAATAATGAAATTGAGTAAGCCTCTATTCATTTCCAGCCTGTCAATAATGAAATTGAGTAAGCCTCGGTAAATTTGCAACAAAATGGAAGCTACAAAATTTGCCCTTCCAGGGGTTATCAGTGATTCAATGGACTGTGGGAGAGTTGGGACTCAGAGTCTGCCCAAGTTCCCTCGAATAGTCGGATCATGGATGAGGATCTCGGTCCCAATGGGCACGGACCACAGTGGGCCACTGGGCTTCCCAGTGCCAAGTTCAACTTGGTGAGTCAGCACTGTGACTCGGGATTCAATGTTCACTTTCAAAGAATTTAATGGCAGTGGCATGCATTACTGATTCACCAACTTCATTAAATCTTGGTCTGAGAGGATGCCAACCTTCCAACTCGGTTTTCCATCTAGCATCTTCTTATTCATTGAGTCACGTGATCTCACAACTTACAAGTCACTTGAGTATTTTAGTATTTGATGTGAAATTAAATGCTCATATGAGTCATATCTATGGATGGTGAATTGATTTGATAACCCTCCACTTTCAAGGCTCTGTAAGGAAAAACTAATGGTGTTGTTTTTTGGGTTACAACTTACAAGTTGTAATTTACAATGCATAGAGCAACCTTTGTTGGATTCAAACCTAACATGGTCCAATGGGTCTATAAGTTGCTAGACCAAGGTTTCACCCAGTGCTAGACATTTCTATTGTGACCACCAAAGGACTGGGATGACGGATCTTTAGTAGCAGGCTAGCAGCACGTCGCCTTTTATTTGTGTTCATGAATCATATCCTATACTAGTTAGTCCAGGATTCCAGGATTTATTCCAATTTTCATTCATTTACTGGGGTCAGAATCATTTGAATCACACTCCTAGTCTCCCACATCCACCTAGGCCGCTTAGTGTACCCGTCTCATCGGAGGAAGGGGGTTAGGAAACAAAGACAAAGGCAACTAGAACGAAGGGCCAGCGAGAGAGAAGGATTCTACAATATGCATATAGTCAACTCTAAAAGAAATGAAATAATTTGTCATATACCTAACTGAAGATTATCATTACATAATTTGTCGGGATTCTTACGCGGTAACTCCTATTCCTGAGCTAATTATGAGGGTTGGTTGTGTTGGCAATGTCTACGATTTGGAGAGGCTTGTTGCCATCATTATACCACCAATTGGTTTCTCCTACAAATATTGCTATTACGTCTCCCCTCCTCACTCACCTCACCTTTTGACTTGAGTCCTCTTCTCCTTCCTCTAGTGGGCTCTCTGATCTGCGCCCTGAGAGCCCTCGAAACAAAGAATGATCTTTGAAAGTCTCCAAACACCTCGGGAAAACAATACCAAGTTTTCCCTCACCTGCACAGATATATCTATGTTATGTAGAAGCAATTATAAAATGATTTCTTTTGTAATCATGTGAAATACACAAACATGCATTTGCTTACCTCGGGAAGTAAACCAACTCAGGAGCGTCGAGATATTAAGGAATTGATATGGCGATGATTTCAATAGTCTTTCTATAGAAGGAAATGACTGCGCACAGGCTAATTCCTTGTTGTCTTATGTGGTGGACAACTCTAAGGTGCCACCTTTGTCACATGTAGGAGCAAGAGAAGCAAAGGTAGTACCTTGGGTAGGCTAGATAGAGCTTCCCCAGACTTAAAGAGATTGGCGAAGTTTGTGGGAGAAAAAAACATTATCATGGGTTTACAAGTATAGGATTGTTGGAGGTCGACACTCAAGCTCTCATCTCTCCAATTACATGCTTCAGTGTCTCCCTAATTTCTATTTCCTCCAGAAGATTTTGCAGAGCTAAGCTATTGACGTGGTTGTCGTGAATTTATAGGTATGTACAACAATTTACACTTGTGTAACATTTGATATGTGGAGAAAAGTTAAATTTGTTGCTTGTTGGAGTGCCTTCTGGTGCTATAAATATAGGGGTTTAAAATTTCTCCATCCAAAAAGTTGTTTGAAATTTGTAATGTATTATGCGACTGCACATCAGCTAGACTAAGTCTCGAATACTGTAATATCCCAAATCCCGATATTTTCTATTCTTATGCAAATATGCTGATACAACCGGGCATGCAAACTGCCATGCAAAAATCCCTATTTTATAGCAAAAATTAGGGTTAGGGTTTGTGAGATAGAATGAACACTTACCACTGATAAGTTGGTTGGACTGCTCCTGAGAGAGTATGCAAGCATCAAGAACTGAATCGGAGATGGACTGATATCTTCTGCTTCCGGCGAAACCCCAGCAGCAAGAACCCTAGATCAAATAAGGGTGACGTTTTCAATGAAGGAGGTGTCCGATGGAGCTGCTGATTTGCAAGACTGATAGCCTTCCCGTGCCGGAGAGAATTCCTGGTACATACAGAGTTTCAGAGGTCTCTAGGCAGGCTAGCAAATTGATCCAGAGAGACAGCTACTCACGCCCACCCTGATCCCGAAATAGCTGATAACTACTCCAGATGAGCACGGTTGGATCTGATAATCACCGGGTACCGGAGTAAGATGTCGATGATGAGAATGGTGCCTGAGTTTCGAACTAAAACTAAGATCTGAAGACCCAGCAACTGATTAGGGCTTTCTGGCTAAAAACCCCCCTTATGGCTGCACACGTGTCCCTGCAACAATCTACACCGTATATTGGATAACTATGAATGGATGTAAGAGCAAATGGTGAACCTGTATGGCTTACCCTGAATGAGACTAGGGCAGATATTTCGCTGCCGAAACCCCGCTAGTTGAAGACGTCGTCTCCAACCCCAACTGTTGTGCTGCTATTCCAAAGCTCCCAAAATAATAATCATCAAAAGTGAAGTCTCCTTTCACTTTATCGTCCTTTTATAACTTTCAACTGCGAAAACCCTAATCTTTGACCTAATTAGGTCACTTTATCTTCTAATTTGCAGTTGACTTGCATGAATGCGCATGGAGACTTCAATGAGTGCATGCATCATTAAATAATGCTTGGATGGCATGCACGAAGGTGGCCTTTGGCCCCGGTGGCCCTTCTTGACCTAATGATGATGCCCTAGATTTTCTATGGATGGCATCAGTCTTTAGATGATTCCCTAACTGTTAGTAACCGCTCGAACCCACAGGAATCACATAGGTTGGCAGTTTTGGGCCTCAAGGCCTAATCGAAAGAGGACATTACAGTCCTCCCCGCTTGAGATTGCTTGTCCTCAAGCAACTGCAAACTGGGATGCTGCAATACCTGTTCACCTTCCCAAGTGGCATCCTCTGGCGGTAGTTCTTTCCACTGAACCAAGTACTCTCTGATTACCCTGTTCCTGAGCTTCCTTTCTCTAGTCTGTATGATCCGTTCGGGAATTAGTATCAGCGGTCCTTCATCATCTAAAGGAGGTAACTCTGTAGATGGAGCAATGTGTTGCCCAAGGGTCTTCTTCAGGTTAGACACATGGAACACATTGTGATTTTTAATTTCCTGTGGAAGTTCTAGTTCACATGCCACCTCTCCCACCTTACTGATTATTTTGTAGGGTCCATAGAAGAGAGGTTTTAAATTTTCTGCTCCTTTCTTCTTAAGCGAAGACTGTCTATAAGGTTGGAGCCTTAAGTATACCAAATCCCCTACCTCAAAGCTCCGCTCAATCCTGTGTTTTTCAGCATACAACTTCTATTGATTATGGGTTGTTTGTAAGTTTTCCTTCAAGATTTTCAGAATGTCTTGACTGTCATGTATCCAATCCTTAGCCTTAGGGGCCCTACTATCTCCAAATTCCAAATCTGCATAGTCCAAGGCCTCGTAACTATATAATGCCTTAAAATGACTCATCCTAATAGACATGTGATAGGTAGTATTGTAGCAATACTCCCCTAGGTGTAGCCATTTGATCCAAGTTCGTTGTTGCCCTGCTACATAGTTCCTTAAATATCCTTCAATCCACTTGTTGACTATTTCAGTTTGTCCATCGCTCTGGGGTTGATAACTCGTACTGGTAGCCAGTTCGCTCCCCACTAATCTGAATAGTTCCTGCCAGAAGGCACCTGTGAATCTGCTATCTCGATCACTGACAATGGTCTTAAGTAACCCATGTAACCTGAAGACCTCCCTGAAGAATAACTCAGCTACTTGAGCTGCCGAGTAGTTTGATGATATCGAAAATAAATGTGCAAACTTGGTCAGTCTGTCAACTACTACATCTAAACAATCTCGCCCTTGGACCTTGGGCAATCCTGTAATAAAGTCCATGGAGATGCTTTCCCACTTCTGTTCTGGAATCGGTAGTAGCTGAAGTAACCCTGCTGGATGGATGTTCTCAATCTTATTCTGCTGACAGATGCTACATTCCCGTACATGCTGCATAATTTCCCCCTTGAGGCCCTTCCATGAGAACCTCTCTCGGATCTACCTGTAGGTCTTCAAGAAACCTTGATGCCCTGATAAAGGAGAATCATGTGCTGCCAGAATGATCTTTTTCCTCAATGTGGATTCTGGAACGAGGTATATCCTGTTCTTGTAATAGATGATGTCATCAACAATCCTGTACCTGTCATCCTGAATTTGTCCATCCAATAATTCGCAAGCGAATTTATTTTTGGAGTATTCTACTAAGAGAATGCCCTCCAATCTGTGGATATACTACTGAGAGATAATGAGGCGGGGTGCCTGGATAATGCATCAGCTACTACATTATTCTTACCTTTTACATACTCGATCTCGAAATCATAGGCTTGTACTTTGCTGACCCATTTCTGTTGTTGCTCATTCAGTTCCTTCTGCTCCAGGAAATACTTGAGGTTGTTATGATCGGTTTTGATTTTGAACTTACTTCCCACCAAGTACTGTCTGAATTTTGTGAGAGCATGTAAGATGGCTAGTATCTCTTTGTCATATATGGAGTAGTGGCTCTCGTAGTTCTTCAGTTTACGGCTCTCAAATGCAATAGGGTGATGGTTTTGCATCAACACTGCTCATAACCCTTCCCTCGAGGCATCACATTCTACTACAAAGGGTTGTGAGAAGTCTGGTAATGCTAAAATTGGACAGGAACTCATAATAACCTTCATCTCCTCGAAAGTTTTATGTGCTAAGTCTGTCCAAGTGAACGCTCCCTTCTTTGTGAGATTTGTGAGGGGTGCTGAAAATTGGGAGAATCCCTTAACGTACCATCGGTAATAAGTGCACAGACCCAAGAAACTTCTCAATTCTGTAACTGTTTTTGGCGCGGGCCAATCTCTGATAGCTCAAATTTTCTCCATATCAACCTGTACTCCTTCTGCATTGATTATGTGTCCTAAGTACAACATTTCCTTCATGCCAAACTCACACTTGGACATTTTTGCATAAAGTGAATGTTCTTCTAAAATGTTCAGTACTTCGTCCAGGTGTTTTAGATGCTCTTCCCATGTTTTGTTGTAAATCAGGATGTCATCAAAGAATACTAGCAAAAACTTATGTAGCTGTGCTCTGAAGGTGTGGTTCATGCATGATTGAAAAGTGGCTGGAGCATTGGTAAGTCCAAAAGGCATGACCAAAAACTCATAGTGACCATAGTGACAGCGAAAAGCGGTTTTGGAGATGTCTTGGTCCCTTACCCTGATCTGATGGTATCCCGAGCGAAGATCAATCTTGGAGAAGTATTTAGCTCCCTGAAGCTCATCCATGAGTTCGTAAATTATGGGGATGGGATACCTGTTCTTAATGGTCTTTTTGTTGAGTGCTCGATAATCGATGCACATTCGCAATGTACCATCCTTCTTCTTGACCAATACTACTGAGGATGCGAAGGAGCTAGAACTGGACCGAATATATCCAAGCTCCAATAATTCTTTGATTGTTTTCTCAATCTCATCCTTGTATCTTTTGGGATGCCTGTAAGGAGTGGTGATGACTTCTTCTGTCCCCTCCTCTATCTCAATGATGTGTTCAAAGCCTCGGTCTGGCGGTCTACCTGATGGAAGTTCCCGAAAAACCTTTTCATGTTTATGTAGCAAGGTTTGAATGTCACTTGGGTGTTGTGTGTTGGTCTCTAGGGGCTTCCTAAAGGTGACAAAACATTCTGCAGCCCATTCTATATCATCCTGTCGGAGTACTGCCTCCATTCTCTGTGACGAGACCGGTTTTGGGGGATAAGTGTTCACGCCCCTCAAAACTACCCGTTTGCCGTCTGGCCCCTGGAATTCCATTTCCATTGCCCTGTGGTATGTAGTGTATTTACATATAGAATAAAGCCACTGAACACCCAATACTACGTGAGTATCCAATACATCCACTACGTAGAAGGAATCTGTCATCTAATAGTTACCTAAGGTGACATTTAATTTTGGAATCCAGTAGTTGCACTCCATGCCGGAGTTCCCGACTACTGCTACAGTGAATCCTTCGAACTTCTCGGTTTGAATACCTCTCTCAGCTACCCAAGCGGAGTCGATGAAATTGTGGGTTGCTCCCCCATCAATCATTACTCCTACTCTGTGACCCTGTACTACTCCCCTGACCTTGAGAGTATGGAATCTTGGTACTCCATACAATGTAGCAATGACTCCCTCTGGTGTATCACCCTGGTGTGATTCTTCCTCAGCTGCCTGTAGTTCTTCTGTGGCTTCCTGCTCATAGTCATCCTCATCACTATCTGAATATACCTCAATGTAGTGAGCCTTCGCCTTCCCTGCACACCTGTGTCCTGGTACCCATGGTTCTTGACAAGTGAAGCATAGTTTCTTCCTTCTCAAATATTTCCTAGAGTCCTCGTCTAACCATGTTTTCTTGGGAACATCATGTTGGAAAGGTTTCTTGTCCTTGTCCCTAACAGGAAAATTGGATTTCAGCGGGAACTTGTTTTTGGGGACTGAATCCTGAAGATCTTTGGCTCTGCTAATGGCATCCTGTAGAGTGAGGGGTTTGTAGGCTTTCACCCATCCCCGTAGTGGCTCTGTGAGGGCCTCAATGAATAACATAGTCAACCTGCTCTCTAATACATTTGCTACCATGACTGCTATCCTCTGAAATTCTAAGATGAAGGCTTCTGCACTACCGGTCTGTTTGAGTTGAGCCAACTCCCTGAAATGTATCTCTGGATCCTTCCTGTCAAACCTCTCTATGAGCTTCTGAGTGAACTCATCGTAGGAGTGTATGGTGTTGTGACCCAATGTCACCAATCTGTGGTGCCACCACTCGTGAGCTTCTCCGTCCAAGTGGAGTGTAGCCAATTTAATGGCATCTGTCTCTGTCATGGGATTGAGTTGGAAATAGGTATCCAACTTTTGAACCCATATCCTCGCTGATCCTCTGCGAGTCCCATCAAAGTTTGAGATGGTCAACCTGCCCAAGGTCTTCTACAACTCATAGTTGTGATTGAAACCCTTGTTGAAATTCCTGGGTCTGTTCCTACTCTTCATGTTGCAGAAATCTGAAAAAGACATGGCAGCATGAAACTCATCCCCTAAGTCTCTATACTCCTGCAAATAAGCCCCAAAAGGCTCGCTAGGTTCTACTTGCATAACTGGACCACCTATTGTATCTGCCAAGAAGTGAGGCATGGTAGGCCTGTTGGAAGGTCTGCTATATATGTGCGGAGTATTCTGCATATTAGTGTACGCAACCTTTCCACTGCTACTTGTAGATCCCCGATCTACCGGTGAGGGAGGTGTACTGTTGGTACATATTTCTGGTTTCGCCGATAATCTGTTGATTGCATTGAGCACATCTTTTTGCCCTTTTGCTAAGTCTTGCAATGCAGATACTAAGTTGCAAAAATCCATCCTATCCTCCTCTTCTACCGCTCCTTTTCCTCTATCCGAGTGTATACTTGTTTGTTCCATGTCTGAATTGGTATATTCTAGTCGGATATCCTCAAAGTCCCCTGTGTATCTACTCTTTCTCTTCCTATAGGTTACAAAAGGGTCTCCCTCTAGATTCATCTATGTCTCATTTCTTAAGCCCATAGCTGGCCAAGAAGATAGCTCTGATACCACTGTAATATCCCAAATCCTGATATTTTCTATTCTTATGCAAATATGCTGACACAACCGGGCATGCAAACTGCCATGCAAAAATCCCTATTTTATAGCAAACATTAGGGTTAGGGTCTGTGAGACAGAATGAACACTTACCACTGATAAGCTAGCTGGACTGCTCCTAAGAGAGTATGCAAGCATCAAGAATTGAATCGAAGATGGACTGATATATGTTGCTTCCGGTGAAACCCCAGCAGCAAGAACCCCGGATCAAATAAGGGTGACGTTTTCAGTGAAGGAGGTGTCCGATCGAGCTGCTGATTTGTAGGACTGATAGCCTTCCCGTACCGGAGAGAATGCCTGGTACATGCGGAGTTTCGGAGGTCTCTAGGCAGGCTAGCAAATTGATCCAGAGAGACAACTGCTCACGCCCCCCCTGATCCCGAAATAGTTGATAACTGCTCCGGATGAGCACAGTCAGATCTGATAATCACTGGGTACCGGAGTAAGATGCCGATGATGAGAATGGTGCCTGCGTTTCGAAGTAAAACTAAGATCTGAAGACCCAGCAACTGATTAGGACTTTCTGGCTGAAAACCCCCCTTACGGCTGCACACGTGTCCCTACAACAATCTACACCATATACTGGAAAACTATGAATGAATGTAAGAGCAAATGGTGAACCTGTATGGCTTACCCTGAATGAGACTAGGGCATATATTTCACTGCCGAAACCCCGGTAGTTGGAGACATCGTCTCCAACCCCAACTGCTGTGCTGCTATTCCAGAGCTCCCAAAATAATAATCATCAAAAGTGAAGTCTCCTTTCACTTTATCCTCCTTTTATAACTTTCAACTGCGAAAACCCTAATCTTTGACCTAATTAGGTCACTTTATCTTCTAATTTGCAGTTGACTTGCATGCATGCGCATGGAGACTTGAATGAGTGCATGCATCATTAAATAATGCTTGGATGGCATGCACAAAGGTGGCCTTTGGCCCCGGTGGCCCTTCTTGACCTAATGATGATGCCCTAGATTTTCTATGGATGGCATCAATCTTCAGATGATTCCCTAACTGTTAGTAACCGCTCGAACCCACAGGAATCACATAGGTTAGCGGTTTTGGGCTTCAAGGCCTAATCGGAAGAGGACATTACAAATACTCAATAGATGTAACCTTAAAAAAACCAATATTTAAATGAAATCATACCAAAAAATGTATACTTTCATAGGCCAGGACCACAACTTCGTTTGGGCGGAGGAGAAAGCAGAAAGAGGTTGTTATTTGAGTTCCAAATCTGTCAATGCTCTTTATCTGTCGTTAATTGTAAACATTAGGTTGAAAGAAAGAAAATATTTGAATACAAGTGTTTGAATTATTCCAATTTCCTTAATTAAATCCAAAGGTTGAAAGGATAAAATATTTAACAACCGAAACTGTAAATGTTGTAGACTCCGACCCCTTTGTTTTCCTGTCAACCTTCTAATAATGGCAATAAGAAGCAAAAATTGTCTACCAAATATTTAAACAAGAGAATGCCTCGATGAACGTTCATGAATGAGGGACTGGGAGTGCAGTGAGCTAGAAAAGAACATGATTTCAATAGCCTCGTTGTCACAAACCTCCCAAACATGTGTTTATGATTTGTCTTCCTTGTTGACTATGGTAGACACAAGACACCCAACTTCTAGTGATATTTGTTGGACAATTTTAAGTTCTTCCTTATACTAGACTAATAAATACTTAACCTTTCTGATAGGGCTGATAAACTCGATATAGATTGGAGGGACTATCCGTAATCCACCTAAAATTCGGGTTTTGTTTGATCACTTCGAATTGGGTGATAAACTCGATAGACATTGGAGAGACTATCCATAATCCACCTCAAATTGGGGCTTTTGTTTGATCACTTCGAATTGAGCATCTAGGGAGGACATGATTCAATTCTAAAAATAACTGTTGAATCTAGGGTTGATAAAAAAGAGTTGTTTCCTGAAAGCATTAGGTATTACATTATGGGGTTTTTCTTTTAGGTAGGCGCAATCACACTTAACCAAAAGAGACGCCATCAAACGAAATCAATCCTCCATTCAAAGGTCCTTCTAAATTCCAATGGATTATTTTATCAATGACCTAACGACCGACTTTTTCACTAACCCGATAGAGTTGTCCCTTATCTAAGTTCAATAAACTATATGCTCCAGGGACCGAGAGAGTATAGACCGCTTTATATATGTATGGACTTTCATTAGCTAAAATAATAATAATGATGTATATGCACGTGTGTCTCCATATTTGTATGAGATCTTGCTCCATTAAAGGAATGGCGGAAGATGCCCCAATGGTTGCCAATGTGCATCATGTGAGGGTCATAGAGATGTGAATTATATGTTTCCACACAATAATCGAGTGTGTATTATAGTCATCTCTTATGGGCTTTGGGAGGTTGAATAAATAGTTGTTGCTCCTAAAACATTTAGATGGTGGCAATGCTTTTCTTTTTATTTCTTATTTACAATTAGTTTGTGTGCATGTGAAAGCCATAAACCATAATAGAACAAAAAAAAGATAAAAATAAAAAGTTTAAAATACTTGATATTTGTTGGAAAATTTGAAGTGTTTCTATAAAATATCTAGGATAAGATGTGAATGTTGGAGAGACTTGGAAATAATTTTTTTTCTCCAATTTCTAGGATTTATATAACTAAGGATATATAAGGTATTACTTTCATGAGGATAACCCCTACATTAGGGAGTCCACATGGATAAGAACGTGCAATGTATGCATTCGATGTAAACCATTTCAATTTGTATTGAATTTGGTTCTTACTTTGTGCTCCCTCCCTTACCACAGTCTACCTACTCACCTACTCTTGCCTATGTCATGGATAGATAGATTTGTTCATGAATAGTTCATGAATAGATAGATTGGACCATTATAAGAACTACGAGCATTCCAAATCAATTTCATTACATTATAGGAACTACATGCACTGAAAATAATATATAGGGGGAGGAGAGTTTGTTATTACATAAGTAAGATAGCGTGTCTTTCATGGTGCATTTCACCTAGATGGGTATATATCCTTCTTACTATTGTGACTAGACTATTCCTTTGGGGTACGCACTTATTGCTTCGAAATGATTTTCTTTTCATTTCTAATATCCAATAAGTTTGTGTACATTCAAAATTGACTAGAAACTATAAATTATAATAGACAATAATAATAATAATAATAAAAGCTTACCTTTGAATATGAAAATAATCAAAGAGATGAATTGCTAAAACAAAAACACATTTTTACCATATTGACATGATTTACATTGTTCAAAACAATGTCTCTCTTCAATTATTGCAGTGTTCTTTAATGAAATCTATGTTGAATTTGATTATACAAAAATTAGACAGCAATACAAGATTAAGTTGTAGATTAATCTTAAAGTTTTAATTTTTTTTAGAATGATGCCTTTTAGGTTATACTAGAGTAAATGAGATATGATAATTTAGGTTACTTTTTTACATTAAATATTTCCTATGTTATGGCCAATAGCTCACTGATTATTAAAAAATTCTCTTAAATTATTCTTTTATATAAACATTTGTAGTATTTCTAGGTTAGAATTAGATATTACATTTAGTTCTATAGTTTATAAAAAATAGGTTAAGTAATTCACAATTTATTCATTAAGAAAAACATTTGATATTAATAAATTTAATTTAGATGTGTATTCTATTCTAAGTTCAGAATCATTGTAGCAATTTAGGGTGTTTGTTTTAATCACAACTTAGAATTCCTTATTATCTACTTAACATTTTTAGGGTTTGGGTTTGGTCTTAGTTATATAGTCAACATTATCAATTTCCTAGTTTTCTCTTGAAATGTGTTGTTAAAGATATATTAATAAATCTTTATATGTTTCTCAACTCCACTCATTGTCTTGATGATGAATCTTGATAAAGGTTCGTAATGTCGACATATCAAATGGAGTCTACGATTACCTTGGATACCACTGAGTTTTGAAAAGAGAAATGACAATCCCTATCAATCCCTCTCATTTGACATCTATATGTTAGTAGACTCAAGAAAAAAGTTTGAAGGATAAATTTTCAAGTGTTCTAATACTTAGGTTTATTATGGTGAAGACGATACTTAGGGATTAGGTGGAGTTTGAAATTGAAAGGATAAACTAGGTCCTGTTATAGCTCAAAATGACACATCTCTGCCTGTGACTACTTTCCCATGAGTTTGTCGCATGTCGACACTTCCATGACGACACTTCATGAAAGTCACTGAATGTCACTGAAAAAACACCTATCTTGGACGACCCATATCTTGAGTTCTTTAGCTCTGTTTGACCTCATCTCTACACCGTTGGAAAGGTATTTCAGTTAGCTAAAACTTTCCAGAAGACACCAAAGTCTGAAAATGCCCAAAAATACCCTAAAAATGCGTTTTTTGTCCATTTGCGACTTTCCTTAAGGCATACCCGCGAATGATACGCGAGTTGCTCTATATCATACCCGCGAATACAAAAAGTTTCTCATATTCGCGACTTTCTATACTAGCAACCCGCGTATACTTTTCGTATCCGCGATTGTCCAGTTATGCAACCCGCAGATGCCTTTTAAAAATATAAAAAACACGCCTTCTGATATTCGGTTAGTTTGGGTAGTTATGCAACTGACTTATTCAGTTGTAACCACTTTGTCTTCGCCCCTAACTCTTCTTTCAACATATAAATAGAGGTAGGGAGGTCCATGACAGGGGACTTGAATTTCTGCATTGTTATGTTGGAAGAATTGGAGCTCTGTTTGCCCACACCTTTTCCCTAGAAGCATTCTCCTTGTGTTGCAGAGCTTGGAGGCTGAGTTCCTTGGAGAAGAGAAGCAGCAGAACCAGATCAAGGTTTCGTGAGGTGCCGAACTTGAAGAGAAGGTATACTTGTACTTGTTTTCAATATTAATAAAGATGTGATGTCCTTCTTCTTCCCAAATCATTGTTCAATGTGTGATTGAATCTCTGTTTCTGATCATTTGATGATGTTATTCAGATCATTATTTCATGTTTATTTGATTATCATTGTTTTATATGTGGTCATAATGGTTTGAGGAAGGCATAATTTGTTTTGCAGGTCTCTTGGAGCAAGAGGAGTAAGAAGAGGATTGAAGAGAAAGCTTGGACCAGCCTTCAGTTAGTCAGGTGTGGACCTTTTCTCATCTCTGATATTGCTTGTATTTACTTGCAGAACCATATGCATCTCTCTTTCAACCCCAGTATGTTGATGGCCTCTTAAACCCTAGCCATAGGATACTTTCCTTTACAATAGAACTGGCGACTCCGCTGGGGAGAGCCTTGTTTGTTTGGGGTTTCTCTTTACTTCTTTCAGACTTTTGCATTGTTTCAGGTCTTTCTTACCACTTAGGAACACTTTATAAGTCTGATAGCACACCTCCCCTGCCTTCTTAAGGCAGTTTTTGAACTTTTTGGGAGTTTTTCCACCCATCCGTGACTTGCTTGACTGAACAGTCGCGTATCTGGTTTGACATACGCCACTTGCTCTATTGTAAACCCGCGTATCATACACGACTTTCCAATTATACAACTCGTGGATGCTTATATATGCGACTTGCTGTATTAGCAACCCGCATATGATCCACGACCTGCCAGTAGTGCAACCCGCGGATGCCCCTAAAACAATGTTTTTTCTCATTTTTGTGATTTTTCTTCTGTTTGTGGGCTGTTGGGTAGGTTATTTAGGGTCCTCTGCAGGTGCATGACTCTAGGGAGTTAGTGTCATCCTTTTTGCTTGTTCTTTATCTATGTGGTAAGCCTTTTATAGCATTAGGGTTTGTTCTTTGCTCTTTCCCCCTGCCTCCTTTGCTTGGTATGATTTTTGACTCGTGTTTCTGATCAACCTCTGTCAGTGATCTTTGTCTGAGTTCAGAAGCTTGTTGGTGTTGTTTTCCTTCTTCTTCTGTTGGTTAACTTCACCGTGCCAAAATAGTTGTGTTGTCTCTTATGCAAGCCTTTCTTCCAAGTAGGGTTTATACTGACTTTAGGGCATTCTAGAGTTTGTTTGGTGGTTGTATAGCAAAGTCCCTTTTGCTTTGTTCTTTTTATCTGCATACTTTTGTTTGTAGGTGTGTTTCTTTTTCATTGATAAAAGAAAATTAAAAAGAACCTATACTTGTTTTTCCTGCTCCCCCCCCACCTCCTTCTTTGGCTTGACCTTGTTGGACAAGGTACTGAGCAGCCTTTGTTTGTAGGTTTAGATTGATACTTGGGACTTCTTGACCTTTGTTTATGTCAGTCTTATTGCTCAGTCTTTTCATTCCAAAGTTGTTGGCTTGTTTACCTTTGTGAGCCTTCTTTTCAAGAGAGGTTGATATCTAACTTTAGGGAAACCCAGGGTTTGTATGTGGGGTGTAGAGTAGTTGTCTATTTTCTTTGCTTTCAGTACTTGCTTGCATTAGTTGATAGGCTGATTTTTCTTTTGCATTTATAAAAGAAAAAGACAAAAACATATGTTTGCTTTATATGCATGTAGATTAGGTTTTTAGTCTAGATTGCATGGCATATCATTGTTTTTGAAAAATATAAAAAGAATTTGTTCTTTTGTGGCTTTCAAGTTTTCTATTTGAAAAATAAAAATAAAGAGAATAGTTTTTGCTTTTTGCATTTCATATCTCTTTGCTTAGTTGTTTTGTTTCAACTTTGAGTCAAAACACCACATAAGTTTCATGCCATTTACCCTCTGACTAAAAAACAGCCCTTAAAATAAACGATATAATTTAAAAATTGTTAGTAAGTTTTATTTTATAGGGTCATACACCAACTAGCTTAGGCTAGACTTGTGGGAGAGGGAGTTTAAACTCCCCACAAGTGTTAAATTCAGATGTAGTTGGCCAATTACTAGGTAAATCCTTGATTTTATCGACTGTATCTGGGAAGCTCCTCTCAAACGGGAGTTAAGCATGAGGCCGCATGGAGGCTTGGACAGAGGAGCTAACCCTCCGAATCCTTGTCAAAACGTAACTCAGGACTTTTACGCATCTGGGGATTCTGTCCTAGACAGAGTTTCGGGCTCAGCTACCCTGCCCATGCGTACGAGTCTGGCTTGCGACTGTCCCCCTAGACTGTTGGTATAGCCAAGGTAGCCTTTAGTCTCTTGACATCTAGGGTTCATACACAGGTACACCAGAAGGTTATTTCTGGTTGACCTTGGACGGGCTTGGAAGGTAACCCCGGTAGAAAGTGTGGGAGGGCAGTGGGTGAGTCCTTCGCTTGTGCCTAAGAACATCTACATGGACGCCAAGTAACTATCTCTCAGCTTTCTTCTGGAAAGTATATCTTATACCTCTTTGTCTATTTGGCTTTAGGAATTTTTAGTGAGTGCTTTGTGGTTTGTCTATACTTAGTGTGCCTTTAGGTGTGTGCTTTGTAATTTTGGTTGCCTATCAACCTCAGACTTTGTCTCCTTGTTTGAAACTATGGCTAACACTCCTTTGAACACCAACCAAGAGATCCCCATGTTGGGAACTCCTTGTACTATTCCTCTCATGGGGAATGTTGGTGTTCCCTTGATGGCCACCCTGAATCTTCCTGGATTCACCCTAGGGCTACCGGTGTGGTTGTTTTCCACTCCAACTGTCCTAAATGCTCCTGATGCTTCTCAAGTAAGCTCCTTATATCAAGGGCATCAAAACACTGCTTCCCCTTCACCTGTAGCTGATTCTCCTCCTCCTTCTACCTCATGTGGTGAAAGTACTGATACTAGTAACCGACAGTCTAAAAGGAGTAAAAGAAGGAGGAATAGGAAGAAGGCACATAAGCAAGGGGACACCCGTTCAACCTCTACCAGTCAAGTTGAACCTCACCACCCAGCCTCCGCGGTTCATGCTGGGGGCACCTATCCAACCTCTGCAGGTCATGTTGGATCTAAGCACTCAACCTCTGCAAATCAAGTTGATCTTCACCATCCAACCTCTGTTGATCATGCTGGTGGGATCCTTCCAACCTTTCTAGGGCATGTCAGATCTAGTTACTCAGCCTCTATGGTCCATGCTGAGGGCACCCGTTCAACCTCTGTTGTTCAAGTTGAACCTCCCCATCCAACCTCTGTTGTTCATGTTGGATCCATCCACCTAGCCTCTGTTGTTCATGCTGGGGGCACACACTCAACTGCTGAAAAGCATGTTGATCCTAACCATTCAACCTATGTTGTTCATGTTGGTGGTGCCCATCCAACCTCTGCAGGCCATGTTGGACCCAGTCTCTCAGCCTTTGATAGTCATGCTGGGGGCAGTCTCTCAGCCTCTGTGGTTCATGCTGAAGACAATCCGTCAGCCACTGCGAGTCATGTCTGTTGAAAAGACTACCCGTTCAAAACACAAGCCCAAGTTTCCTTGTAATCTTTGTGAGGGAGACCACCTTACTTATAAATGCCCTTCTATCGCGGAGGTGCGAAAAGTTTTGTTTCATGGTCATCCTGTTTTTGAACATCCTGAATATTTTCAACAACCAGCCTCTCTTAGTCAGGTTGGACCCAGTCACCCAGCCTCTGTAGTTCATGCTGGGGGCAAACTCTCATCCTCTGCAGGTCATGTTGAGAGCAAACAGTCAGCCACTGCAAGT
>LPNX011069722.1:143276-153619 GCA_001517045.1 Pseudotsuga menziesii | reverse complement strand
GAAGCGGTTGAATCGATCCCAGTATCGATCAATCCCACTCTTCCTTTGGAGAGTGAAGTGTCTGCTAGTCACATTTTCTTCACTGCCAGTTCAGAACTTATTGAACAAGGGGGCACTGAACTTGCTTCGGATCAACCCCCACCAAGCTCTCGGATTGCTTCCTTTGTTTGGGATAGCCTAGTTGAGCCGCGCCTTCCTTCCGATGCACCTTTCCAGATAAAGGTCAAAATTGAACAATATACGATCGCTCGTTGTATTGTTAATGAAGGAGCCTCAGTTAGTATCTTGTCTGCTTGTGCTTGGCGAGGCTTGGGATCTCCCAGACTTGTGTCGACTGCTAGTCAGTTACTGGCGTTTGATAGAAGAACTTGTATAGCCTTGGGAATTCTTGCTCAAACACCTGTTTCTTTGGGTGGGAAGATCGTCTTAGTTGACTTCATGGTGATAGAAGACCCCTTGGACTTCAATATGCTCCTTGGACGTGATTATGTCTATGCCATGCAAGCTGTGGTGTCAACATTATTTCATGTGATGTACTTTAATCATGGCGAAGAAATTGTCACTATAGATCAGTTGGATTTTCTTGATCCGCCTCCTGACCCAACTAGAGACCAGGTCTTTCCTTTATTGGTTCCCAGTGTTTCTATAGACACTAACCCGCCACAGGTGAACTATGTGGCCTCTTGTCCTTTGTGTTCAATTGCTACTGAGAAGCAGCCTCTGTTTTCATGCTTACCTTCTCAGGACTTGGTCCCAGCAGTTGACCAAGTGAGTCATCCTATACAGACTGTAGAGCCTTCTCTCCACTCTGTCGATCCATTTGAAATTTTAGACATGTGTCCTATCTCGGATGATCTCCTTCCTTCGGATGAAGTCTTCCTAGAGTCTTTGATACAGTCTGACCTTCTTTTGGATGTTGGTTCAGTTGTGACTAAGTCTAACCTTGATTTTCTTAGTAAGCCTGACCTTTCTTCTTATGTTAGTCTTGTTGAGTCTTTTGACTTTTCCTTCGAACAGCAAGTCAGTGATCCTGATGAGTTTGATTTTTCTTATGAATTTTTCAACTCCTATGGTACTGAGTTTGTTCCTACAGACTCTATCTCCCTTGTTGATTTTTTCTCTCCTTCTGAGGTTGATCTTATTGATTATAAACCCTTGATCCTTGGTTCTATAGAATCTTCTTCGGTTTATTCTGCCTTGACTTTACTTTTTATAGAAGATAGCAAAGTCACATGTGTTTCTGCCAAAGTGACCCACATCGGATCATTTCTTCTGCATATGATCCTGATGTTGTTGTTTCTTGGAGACAGGATTTTTAGTTGGATTCACAACCGTTTACTGGCCTTACCTTGTTGTTCAAGTCATAATTGCATTTGCATGTGCCTTGCTTGTGCTTATGAGCCTGATGCCGGCTTCCACGCTTTTAGCTCGTTGTATAAGCCCTCATCTTTATTCTCATCGTCGCTAAGCCTTGTATCATTTTGTCTTTGCAACTTGACACCCTTTACCTTGAGGAGACATTCCCCGAGTGTCCTTATCTAGCTCACTTTCCTTGCATTATGCATAGGTCTGTTCCTTGCGCTTGGAACTAGTTTCGCCTGTTTATGACACTCGTCTCATCGCATTTAGAGCATTCTTTCTGCTCTCCTTCGAGCTCGTTACAAACAGTAAGGAGGCCGCGAGTTGAATTTTCCAAACTCGCTAAAACTTCACGGGAAAGATTTTGAGTTTCTTTAGTCCCAAGTCTGACTCCTCAAAATAGACTTGATTGCCGAGTAAACTTGTCCATTCAGGATCGTTAAGAATATGTGAATGGGCATCCACATTGGTGGTAGGTTATCTCTTTCTCGGACCATGTGGAATAATACGAGAAAGGATCCCTCTCTTTTCTTTTGAATTGAGAAGAGTATTCTTAGGCATAGGTTTATATCTTTTCCGGACCTGAGGGACTAAACTTACGGAAAAGGAACCCTCGGTATGAGCTTAGTTTTCTCTTTTTCGTGCTCTGGACCAAAACATGAAAAGATTATGAGTGTACTTTTTGTCTTTGTCATGCTCGTTAAACCCTAAAGAACAAAGCATCGAGTTTATTGTTGTAAGCCCCATTTCTCGTAATCAAATGGATCTTTTCGAGTGATATTGCCTTCCTTCACACTCGTAAAACTCAGGCTATATGCTGCTTTTGAAGGAGCGTTGGGTAGGTGGTAATTTAACCTTTTTCGGACCTTCCTGACTAAGTACGAAAAAGGTGCGCCTTTTCTTCTTCGGAAGTTAAGAGAGTTCTTCTTTGGTATGTTTTATACTTTTTCGGCCTTGGGAGACTAAATTGTACGAAAAAGAACCCCCCTGGAATCTTCTTTGGAGTTTTCAGACTCTCTAAACTATGAAAACACCGTCGAGCATGTACTAGTTCGGGCTCGTAAAATCCACGAATTAGTGCTTTATCAAGCATTCTTCTTTCTTTTCTTCGAGCTTGCCAAAAATGAAGATGGTCCCGAGTTTGCTTTCTTGGACTCGTTAAACCTTTACAAGAAAGAGGGGAAGGGAAGTTCATTCACATGTTTTTTACATCATGGCAGCAAGTCTTGTTTCCTTGAACAAAGCACCAGTTTTGAGTCTATCAACAGTTGGGTCCTAGTATTTTGACCTTATCCTGATTCAAAGTTTTTTACTCCTCCAGTTGGTCTCTTTTCCAATTATATGGGAATTTGTCAATGTCTCCTACACTATAGATTTGTTTTGTTGGTCCTTTTTGTGTCAAAATCTGCCTAAGTCACTTTTGTGTCATGCTCACTATTCAAGGATTAAACCTTTGTCGGCCATTCTGCAGTTGCCTTGACCTTTTGTGTCGGCCATTCCCTGGTGTCAGTTCATTACAGCATGTCTTCAGCGTTCCTTGTCGTGAAATTCAGTACCAATTCCAGATCCAATTAGTCTTTGACTTACCTCGTGTTGGATGATGAAGGATGTCTTAATGCCTTCCTTCCAACGGATCTCTTCCTATCGACTGCAACACATCTTGCTCTGGGAACGAGATTTAGAGTTTATGACAATACCTTGGGGATTGTTATCATCAGTGGCAATTTCCCTCGCTATTGGGTAGTGGGGATACCTTAATGTCTCCTACTCAATAGATTCTTCAAGTGTTCGACTTCAAGTCCTTGTACTCACACTTGTTAGAATGTACTAGGTACCTTGGGGACCATTTTCATTAATGGTGGTTTCCCTCGCGTTTGTTAACGGTTCTTCTTATTGACCGGTAATCAAACAGTTTCCTCCATGTTCGACTTCAACTCCTTTATTCGCATGGTTAGGATTTGTACCTTTTTTGGGCGGTTTGGATTGAAGACCTTGGGTTGACAGTAGCATTGTCATTTTTTGCTATTGCCCGAGTTGCACAAGACCTTGTTATACTTTATATGACATTTTGCTGAGACATAGATCCACCTTGTATTTTTGTGGCTATGATCGATTGTTGAGTATGGATCCACCTTGTTCATTTGTGGCCATGACTCCTTTAGATTTGATATGGCGCCTTTTTGCATATTGAGCGACCATGATAGTTTCATCAGTTATACATATGTTGGATCCGCCTGTATCTTTATGGCGATGATTTGTATATGGACTTGTATGTCCCAGAGATCAGTTTTTCTGACATTTATCTCTCTTTCAGGTCCCTTTGTTTGAGCCTTTCGATCTTGGATTCTATGCTCTCTCCATACTCAGCTGTTTCCTTTATAATGTATTTCGGCTATTGTGTTCCCCTCTAACCTCACACATTAGGGGGCATCTTTTATAGCTCAAAATGACACATCTTTGCCTGTGACTACTTTCCCATGATTTTGTCGCATGTCGACACTTCCATGACGGCACTTCATGAAATTCACTGAATGTCACTGAAAAAACACCTATCTTGGAGGACCCATATCTTGAGTTCTTTAACTCCGTTTGACCTCATATCTACACTGTTGGAAAGGTATTTCAGTTAGCTAAAACTTTCTAGAAGGCACCAAAGTCTGAAAATGCCCAGAAATACCCTAAAATGCATTTTTTATCCATTCGTGACTTTCCTTAAGGCATACCCGCGAATGATACGCGAGTTGCTCTATATCATACCCGTGAATACAAAAATTTGCTCATATTCATGAATTTCTGTACTAGAAACCCGCGTATACTTTTCGTATCCGTGACTGTCCAGTTATGCAACCCGCGGATGCCTTTTAAAAATATAAAAAACACACCTTTTGATATTCAGTTAGTTTGGGTAGTTATGCAACTGACTTCTTCAGTTGTAACCACTTTGTCTTCGCCCCTAACTCTTCTTTCAGCATATAAATAGAGGTAGGGAGGCCCATGAGAGGGGAATTGAATTTCTACATTGTTATGCTGGAGGAATTGGAGCTCTCTTTGCCCACACCTTTGCCCTAGAAGCATTCTCCTTGTGTTGTAGATCTTGGAGGCTGAGTTCCTTGGAGAAGAGAAGCAGCAGAACCAGATCAAGGTTTCGTGAGGTGCCGAACTTGAAGAGAAGGTATACTTGTACTTGTTTTCAAGATTAATAAAGATGTGATGTCCTTCTTCTTCCCAAATCATTGTTCAATGTGTGATTGAATCTCTGTTTCTGATCATATGATGATGTTATTCAGATCATTATTTCATGTTTATTTGATTATCATTGTTTTATATGTGGTCATAATGGTTTGAGGAAGGTATAATTCGTTTTGCAGGTCTCTTGGAGCAAGAGGAGTAAGAAGAGGATTGAAGAGAAATCTTGGACCAGCCTTCAGTTAGTCAGGTGTGGACCTTTTCTCATCTCCGATCTTGCTTGTATTTACTTGCAGAACCATATGCATCTCTCTTTCAACCCCAGTATGTTGATGGCCTCTTAAACCCTAGCCATAAGATACTTTCCTTTACAATAGGTCCATATGGACAAACATATCAATTAGCTTTGTGATGGTATTTGTAACCTTTTTTGGGCCATTAATGGAAACGTGGATAAGAAAAAACTTATGTTTTTAGTTGGAAAGATAATAATACAATGATTTTAATAGCATGTAGAAAAGTTCATTTCAAAATAGGTAAGGTAAAATGTCATGGAAAAGTTATTCTTCTATTTTTTTTACTTTTATGTTGTTTCTTTTAACTTTAACTTTTATGTTGTTTCTTTAAACCATTGGTTATGGTAAGATCAAGTGGTCACAACAAGGATGTTGGCGCAATCCCAACCAACAAAACCCATTCAACAAGGGTTCCACTCTGTCGACACTCAACATGCCGCGATCTCCCTGAGCATTGGCCTAGACAGGTTTTACCCTGTCCAACAACACCCGCAAAGCGGATGAGGTCTCACCCGAGATGTTCGAGGGAGAGCTGTCGAAACCAAGTTTCAGCAGTATAGAGAAGGGTTGAGGCATCAAATGTTCATCGGCTTAATTTCCAGATCTACTTTACTTACTGAGTTATTCATCATGTTGTATTTAGTCATTCATCATTACAACAAATCTACCAGTGGGAAAAACATAGCAGAAAGCATCGCATTATGCAGATATATTCATCACTGAGCATCAGAATCACAACAAAGTAAAACAGGAAAAGAAAAGAGGCAACATAAGCTCAGATCAATCCACATCACATCATATTAAATCCACAGAACAAATCGCAGATCAAAACAGACCCCAATCCAATATTACATCCATAATTCACTCACCTTCTCTCTCTCTCTCTCTCTCTCTATATCATATTTTTCAAAAGTTCCCCATAATTATTCTATTTATAGGCTTGCGCCTTTACATTCAAGGTCCACTTCTAACTAACTTCTAACAAACTTCTAACTAACTTAACCACTACAGACCAACATTCCGAAGAAATGGTTAATAAATACAAAAGTGACATGAAAATATCAAAAAGTGGACTATTTTCCGCCTATCACGCTATGTTTGCCTTGCGTAGTGCCACGTGAGTATGCGCAGCATCCTAGATGCTACGCAACTCACTTACCTCCAACCCCTTGCCAACAGGCCCCCAACACAGTCTTGTGGCTCGTCCTCGAGCCATATTAGGTGAACCTTATGCGTGCAGCACCCAGAAGGTAGAAAATCAACAATGTACTACTTTTTTGAACTTGCCAAATTGTGCAGTTGGTTGCAATTGCCTCCTCTAGGGTCAATTGTGGCAAACCTTAGCATACTTCTGCAACATGGTTTCATGTGGTGCTGTTGATTGCATGGGCAGACCCGGGTTTACTATAATCAATCAATAACACCCCTAACTCACTGGCCCTTTCGGCGACAGACCGTGAAGCGATCTGAAGTCTCACCCGAAGTGAATCTAATGGGTTGGCCAGGACTCAAGTGTCTTGGACCAGGTTCTGCGCATCCTACTTCTCTTCTCTTACTCCTGTGAGTTACAAGGTCAGCTATATCGGCGCATCGCATGTCCCCGTCTACTCGCAGCACTTTTAGTCGTGCGATTCTTATCCATGTGCAAGTCGCACGGTTTCTTCCCACGTCGCACAACTTCCACTTACTCACAATATCTCCAACCTTATCACATCTCTGCGCACCGTGGGACACCCAACCTCTCTACAACGCTAAGCCCTCAGCTCGCAGTATCGCGCACCGCAGCTCCTCTGCCGGTGCGATATCGCCTCTCTGCGATATCTTACCACTACGACTTTGCACTCTTAGCATTGACTGTGTCGATGTGCAAAACTCTACCTCCCAGAAGTTATATTGTGATTAAATGGTCATTAGAAACAGACGTAAAGGAGTCTTTAAGCAGCTTACTAAAATACTTCAACTTATCTCTATCTTCCTGCATTACTGTGAGCTTAACAATACATACATTCACTTACTGCAACTAACATTATATGCATGATAACCAGTAACAATAAGCAAGTACAATCACACTCATGCAACACATAACACGCAGATTTAACGTGGTTCACCCCCAGGATGGGAGCTACGTCCACCAAACTGTGCTTCTATTATATATCTTGAGGGAAGTTAGCACAGTCTGTTGCACCGCATATGCAGCGTGAGATCTCTTCTAGATCTCTGGCCTATTTCTATCTCTATATTGCCTTTCTTCCAATATATCCTTCCCTCTCTGTCCTCTCTGTGGATGGTTACATACAGACTCAAATGCCTCCCAGACAAGCTAGGTGTCTGGATCGTTACAACACAGTCTATCTGACTGACTCCTGAGTCTACTTCAAAAATAATCAACTGACCAACTAACGACTCATCCTACGAACCAACCAACCCTTTACAATACAAAATACAAGCTTTTATAGGCGGCCCGAAGGTCTCGCCATTACAACACTGTGGGCATGTCCCAATAGTAACCCAAACCCTAATTAGTGACAGTCGGTCCTCTCTGTCCTTGAGGTAGCCGCTTCCCAACACACCACAGCTCTCTGCAGTCTTCCATGCTTCCCGGCACTGACCATGGGTACTATGCACCGCTTCTCTGCTTTCTGTCCTTCGCCTTCAACGCCTGAGCCTCGTTGCTCCTTCTTCTTTATGAGGGTCGCTGAGCCCTCCTATCTTCCACCGCTGCCTTCAATGCAGTGGGTGAGCTCTCCCTTCTTGGCCGCTCAGGTACCGTTGCCTTTCTTTGACTTTCGCATCCCAAAAAAGTCACGGTTTCCGGCTCTGCTCTCCATCTGGAAACGTGCTACGACGTCGTAGCTCTGCCTTGTCTTCTTTCCCCCAAAACTAGCAGCTTCTTCTGTAGCTGCGGGACCCTGCTCTAACAGTCCCCTAACACTTACTTATGGATCGTCCTCGAGCCACCTGCAACAGGCTTCTCCTGCTACAACTTATCCTTCGCCTCCTGTGAAGTCTTCTGCAACTTCTTTCGAAGTCCTTCGACTTCGTTCTTCATTACCTTGTCACGTTCTCTTGAAATTTCGGTAACTTAGTTCGCTGGGCTCTCTTATCCTTTCTGCCCATAGTCACGGTTTCGCTCTCTTCGCTCTTTCTTCTGTATGAGCACTCTAGTGTTTGAGAAGTGTTCCACAGATATCCTTTCCTTTTTATCTGGGTTAGAACTTTTATCACAAGGAAAATCTATATCTTCCAACCTTCTCAAACACTTCCTTTCATCTAGAGCCTCGTGGATGGAGAAGAAGCAACCTATGAACTCCACTCCGAGAACAAGCCTTTGTCCTCGTTCTGGAAGTCTCCCCTCCGCTGGGCTTGCAGTCTTCTTCCACTTCTCTTCTCTTCGAAGTGGTCCAGGTCCACGTGCTGCCGCTGACCCTCAGGTTTCTGTTTCAGTACCTTCACAATCTTTCGTGCTTTTCTTAGCTGATCAGATAGGTCAGCGATTTTCTCCCGTTGCTTTCTTTTTCTCATTTTTACCTTCCTTCTAGCGGGAGATTTCTTCTCATCAGTCTTCTGCTCTGCGTTCTTATCTTCAGTGATCGGCTCGGCGTTCTTCTTCTCCTTAGTAGAGATTTTAGTGACAACTTCTACTTCTGGCGCTTGACTCTTCATCCTTAGCGATTGTCTAACTTGTGCTGTCTCTAGTTTCACAACCTTGGGTGGCGTCGTCATGGCGAACGCACGGCCAGTACATTCTTTCTAAACTTTACTTCTATAGGTTCGGCCTCAGTCAGAATTCGCTTGGCTCAATACTCTGGGCGTGCAGTGGCTTCGAACTCTGGAAGTCACTGTACTCTACAACTTAATTGGCTCTGCACAGGGGACACTTAGCACTGCCTTGCATAGCTCTCGAGATTTGGCAACTGTACCCTTCCTACTTGAAGGATGTCTGCTTTTATGCCGAAGGCATACTACCGGACGCAACGGTCCTCCTGGGTCAACCCCGTTGGTCATCATAATTACTTGGACGAGACCCTACCCGTCATTATGATCTGTCATAATTGCTGAGATCTGATCACGTGTCCCTCAAAGCGTGCATATCCAGGCACCGGTGTCGTCGGAGATTTACCAAATCTGGAAAAATTTATTATACTGCTGCCAAATTTACGGTAGGGGATACCGGGCATTTCTTCATTAACTACCTGTCAGATAGTGACTTGAATAGCCCACTGTCGGTTGCAAACTGAGTACGTGGCAGGGGGAAACATCTTACTGCTCCGATGCAGCTCCGCATCACCTGCGCGAACAAACAGTGTCAAATTTTTTATTTTTATTTATTTTTATTTTTTATTTTATTTTATTTCCGGTGTAGAATCATTCCCGGTGAGATGCCTCCTTTCAACTACACTGGACATCTGCACCACCATTAAACTGTTCATGCTAGGGCTGAGAGGTGGGGAGGCTGTCACTATAGAGCTTAATCCTACTGTCGTTAATCCATGTGGGCAAGAGCTCCCCGTTCAGCTGGCTGAGCTGAACGGCACCTCCTTCTGTGACTTGTTGGATCTGGTATGGCCCCAGCCAATGCGTCTTAAACTTCCCTGGGAATTTGATGAATTTGCTGTCATAGAGGAGCACCAGGTCTCCGGTCTGGAAAGTCTTATTCTTAATGTGTCTGTCATGCCAAGCTTTTTCTCGGGCCTTCTGCACTCTCTGATGGAATCCAATGATGAACCGGTCTTCTTCTAAGGCAAGCAGCTGTGCTAACCTTGCTTCGACTATGTCTGTATCAGTCATCCCGGTAATCTGAGCGATTCTTAAACTGGGGAGAATATACTCCATAGGCATAAGAGCCTCCTGTCCATATACTAAGCTGAAAGGTGTGTGTCCCGTAAGTTTCTTACATGTGGTTCTGTATGCCCATAAGACAGCGTTAACTCTAAGGTCCCAATCATTCCTCTGGCTATTACAGATCTTAGTAAGAGCATTTTCTAAAATCTCATTGAAGGCCTCTACTGTACCATTAGCCTGCGGGTGGTAGGGAGTGCTCTTATGGTGCTGGATCTGGAATTCTTCTGTTAATGCCTCAATAGTACTGTTCAAGAAATGTGTACCTTGATCACTCATCAAAATTACTAGGAATCCAAACCTGCTGATGATGTTTTCAAAAAGGAACTGTGCAGCTGTAGCAGCATCACAATTTCTTACTGCTTTTGCCTCTGCCCATCTGGTGAGGTACTCTGTTCCGGTAATAATATATCTCGCAACAGTGCGCTTCCCTAGTGGGTTGATAGGACCCACAAAATCTATAGCCCATTTGTCAAATGCGCGCAACGTGACCTGCGGTCGCAGCGGCATTTCATCGCGTCGCGAGGGTTTTCCTACCCTTTGGAAGATATCGCAGCATCTGCAAAAGTCCTTGGTGTCTTTGTGCAATGTAGGCCACCATAATCGTGCCTCTAAGATTTTCTGCGCAGCCGGTTTTCCAGCGAAATGACCTCCTGCGGTTCT